>JTDE01020784.1:0-12678 GCA_014338405.1 Paragonimus skrjabini miyazakii | reverse complement strand
GGCTTAAGGGTCGCGTATATTAGACAACAGTGATGGCTGCATTACTATACGGCAGCGAAACCTGGCCACTAAGGGTAGAAGACATGAACCGTCTTCAGGTGTTTGACCACCGATGTCTGCGTTCAATCGTTCGTATCGGGTGGCGCCAACGAATGAGCAACGAGGAGGTTAGAAAGCGGGTGTTTAGCGCTGATTGTCAGGCGAGTTCTTTCGTTCAGTCCTTACACTTGCACAGACTTAGGTGGTTAGGTCATGTACTAAGGATGCCAACTAGTCGTCTGCCATACCGAGCACTGTTTGCCGACACTGTGGTTGGTTGGCGCAAGGTTGGAGGTGGACAGATGATGACATGGCGTAGACAAATGAAATCGTTCACGATGGGGTTGGCTACTGTAGATCGGGTTCATTTTCCGGGCTGGAGCCCTCACGACTCACACAGTCGGCGGCTAACTGAGCTTAGTGACCTGAAGGTTGTCATTGTTTGGCCGAGTTGTCTGTGAAGTGAGTGCATTTAATGACGGGGTGCGATGAAAGCCGCAATGAAGCTGTTTTGCTGACGACACCTTACTTTCACTTACAGCACGGTTGTTTATCTGCAAGGTGTAGGCGCCTTGATGTTGTATGTTTGAATGTAGATGTAGCTATTTTTTGATGGTTAGGTCCCCTCCTCTTACCCTTTTTTCTTCTCTCTTCCTATATAGGTTTTTTTTCCTTCGTGGCTGTGTGGCAGTTGAGCATCAGTGTGAACCACTGATGTATTGCTGTCTACGATGATAATGATGATGATGACAGTCTTTAACAGTAGCGCCACCTGCAACCGACTGCTATATGATAGAGCTATGCCCATGGTTGAAAAACATACGGAGGTTTCCATGTAACATAGTGCGCTTTAAACACATCCAAATTTACAGCCCGTTTACTCGGTCTCAAGAGGCTCCTGAAATAACAGTGAAACGCCACCAAAGAACACAATTACGGTGCTAACAAAAGTTGCATCATGAAGCGCCAGGTGGTCTGAAACATCCTTATCTTCATAATCAACACCACTATCAGTCACAAGTGAAAACTAAAGCTTGGTTTGCCGTTGATCCTAACAGTCTACGAAGTGTTGGATCGGTAAGTGAGCGCCAGACTATCAAGAAAAGTTAGGCACACACAGTGAAAGTCCGTGAATAACAGTAAAAAAATCTTACCGTATACGGCATTGTGTCATATGACAGAGCTTAAAACAAAGTGTGGATGGCCATGAACTTCTTGAATTGACTTATCAACATCTATCAGTCTTGTTCAGGTGGATGGTCAGAACTCACACAGCCCGGGACCTCATCATTGTCCAGTCATCATGTGGCATTTTTCAACCGTTAACAGTTACACTAAGCAGTGCACAGCATGGCAAACATAAAGTCAGCATGCAGAGTACATGACCCAACTAGTGAAGACTGCATATTCACTACCTCGGTTACAGGTAGTGAACCTGCACATTTTTCAAATTCCAGAGGGGAAACTGACACAGGCTAACTGACGGAGACAACATTGAAGGAATACTGATGATCTTTGTTCATCTTTCACACGAATGGGGCAAGTCTCTGATCTGTAGAACAAAGGCCATAAATCCTCCTTTCAACTGGCAACCAGACGTTCTTCAGACGTTAAGAAATGACAACACCTAAGCAGGTGAGACGACCAACAATCCCAACCGCCTGAAGCAACAAAAATGAGGACAAGGTCAACTTAAGTTTGCAACAACAATGCGTTATGAAGGTGCGAGATGCATTCCGTTCAGACCAGCTACATCGGTTAACCGGTTCACCGTGGACTACATGTTGTTTTTAGCAATCCTATCCACATAAACAGTATCAGCCAACCTACCGCATCGAGATTTTCAGGGTCTCCGGAAGCCTTTTTTAAAAAATAAAATATCATCTATCACATAACTGAAGAGTAAGGCGGGACCGGACATTCCTGGCGAACATCACCCGAATTGAGGGACAATGGAGATGGCTGCCCATGAATACGCACTCTGTATTTAGAGCGGATAAAAAAGCGACTATAACAAGCTGACATCCTTCATTGGCACACCTCTGCGACAAAGACGACAACAGGCAGCATTTCGGCTCCCAAAGCGAAAAATATCACGATCGTTGGCCACGAAAATGAATGCCGTTATTCCATTCTATTACAAGACGAACATCACCCGCATCCGCAACCGAGTAGTAAACCCACACTGAGACTCATGGGTACTTGAATGTGAAAGAGAAAGGGCCAATAGTTCCGTGGTTGTCATGTTATGATCTTGAGGATAGGACTAATTAGTGATAAGCATTAATTCCGTGTTACCTCATCAGTCTTCCATAGTGTGGTCAATATACATATAGCGTTCGCTGAAGAAAACGCAGTTGAATGTCTTGGGAAGCCTAGGCTTGAATTACGTGATCCGTGACAGCGCATTCAACGCGCTTATTCAATGACCAGACGTATTTGGCAGGACGGCTACATATGAATTACTATTCCACAGGTTGACCTCCTTACAAAAGACTTGAGACTCCTTAATAAGATAAAATCTACGCACGGTTGTCAACACTGCTTTTCGTGGCTTCGGAAAGAATACATCATTGAAGAACTGAACTACGTCTGGATATAACGGAATGTAATGCACAATTTGTACAATGCAAAGGATTTAGACTATTGTAGTCGACACACTCATTTTGGGGCTGTAGACACTTAAATGACCTCACACGCTTTGAAACCCTTGACATGTTCACAAACCAAGACTGTGCGTACACGGAAAGGCTACATCGAATATTTTAGTTGGGTTACGTTCGGCTTTACTAGACAACAGTTTCGAAACTCTGCTTCGACAGTTTCCACGCCTTATCAATCCATTAGGCTCACTGTCACAAGTGAAACACGACGTTTTCCACCACATTACCACCAAAAGACCACCTGTCGTCGTTCGCCCTCGTCGGTTACCACCAGGGAAACTTAAAATCGCCAAAGCTGAATTCGAGAATCTTCTACGACTCGGCATCAATCAGCCCTCCAGTAGCCCTTTGGTTTCATCCTTGCATATGGTACCTAAAACCTTACCCGGCGACTGGCGTTCGTGTGGCGACTATCGCGCTTTTAACAACGTCATCGTCCCTGACGGGTATCCAATTTTCCACATTCACGATTTCTCCATCGGTCTACACCGTATGACAGTTTTCTCAAAGCTTGATTTGATTCGGCCATACCACCAGATCCTCGTGGCCCCAGAAGACATAGTAAAGACGGCAATCGCCACCTCATTTGGCCTGAACGAGTTTGTCCGCATGCCATTTGGGTTGTGAAATGCAACTCAGACCTTTCAGAAGTTCATGGATTATGTCCTCTGTGGTCTACACTTTGTGTTTGTCTATGTCGACGACGTTCTCGTGGCGAGCAAGGACACACATCAACACCTGTCACACCTCCATGTAGTTTGTGAACGTTTCGATCAGCATGGCCTAACCCTAAACCCGATGAAGTGCGTTTTTGGGGTAGACTCCATAGAATTTTTGGGGCACCGAATCACTGATATTGAACTTCTACCAGAGGAAATCGCTGCTCTTTAAGATTATCCACCACCACAATCCTAGAAAAGACTACGTCGGTTTCTAGGCATTGTAAATTACTACCTCCGTTTTATCCCGCACTGTTCGAAGTTGGTGAAACCCCTTACGGATTTCTTAAAGAATAATCCGCCTCTAGCTAAGGCTGCATTTCTGGCGGCCAAAGACGCGTTATAAAAAATGACGATCCTGACACACATGCGTGTAGACGAAGGTTCGGATCTCATTTTACAGACCGACGCATCCCCGTCAGCTGTCGGTGCGGTTTTGCAGCAGACCGCGAACGGTCAAGTCCGGTCTTTATCATTCTTCTCCCGCAAGCTTCAACAAGCGCAAACGCGCTATGGTTCTTTCGCTCGCGAGTTGCTGGCTACCTTTCTCGCCATTAAACACTACCGTCATTTGTTAGAGGGGAGGTGTTTTGCTGTTCTAACGGATCACAAACCACTTATTTATTATTTCAACACCAAGCCCGACAGTTATTCTCCCAGGGAAATTCGGCAGTTAAAATACATTTCCCAGTTCACAACAGATATGCGATATATCGCGGGAGATAAAAACACCGTCGCCGATGCCTTGTTCAGAATTACTCTAAGTGATCTACACCGAACTGACATTATTGATTTGAAGGAATTAGCTGGAGAACTAAACAAAGGTCCGGAGCTACAGCAGTGTCGCATCTCTTCTTCGCCCAAACTTCGGGAGTTGCCTCTAACTAACGGCGAAGACTCAATCATATGCGATACCACGACAGTCAGTCCTCGTCCATTTGTACCGGTAAACTTTAGACACTGTTTTTAACAGCCTCCACTGCATGTCTCATCCCAGTGTTTGTGCCACCAACATCATCATCATCAACATAACAGCCATGAGCCTGACTGTCAAGCTGAGTTCAGATCAATTTGTATGGCTGAACATGCTTAAGAACATACCAGAATGGGCGAGAACTTGCCTTGATTGTCAACTCAGCAAAGTCCACCGACATACCATCACGGCCCCCGGCACACCCGCTAACCCTGACGCACGGTTCAGTCGTGCCAATGTTGTCGGGCCGTTGCCGTATTCCAAAGGTCATCGGTATATCTTGATGTGTGTTGACCGTTTCACCAGATGGCCAGTGACAATACCCCTCCCCAACAAGAATACCGAAACCGCTGCGCGAGCGTTCACGGACGGGTGGATTTCAAACTACCGTGTTCCAACTACGGTACCCACTGATAGAGGTACACAATTTCAATAAGCGCTGTTCAGAGATTTCGAACAGTTACTCGGAGTCCCAGTGAAACCACCGCATACCACCTGGCAGCAAACAGTCTGATCGAACGCCTTCATCGTCGGTTGAAGGCCGCTTCAAAAGCCCAATTAGACCCCCATCGTTGGGCTGATCATTTGCCTCTTGTCATGCTTGAAATTCGACCTACCGCTAAAGAAGACATTGGTTGCACGACCGCAGAGTTAGTTTAAAGTGCGACACTTCGCTTCCCTGGTGAACTACTTTGCAAGTCGAACGTCGTTCAAACTAACTTTGACGCTACTACCTCCGTGCAACGGTTGAAGTCATCCACAGCAAAAATCCTGCCCCAACCCACCAGGTTAGACACCAAACAAGAACTAAAGCACTCCAATATGGACTTCTGTGATTTTGTTTTCGCTCGTGTCAACGCCGTTAAGGTCCCTCTCCAAAAACCACAGTGCATACCAGTCCGTGTGATTAAGCGATTCCCCAAGCCTTTGTGATCAATCGCAGTGGATCCCACGGTATAGTGAACATTGATAGACTTAAAGTGGCTTATGTCGAACCCCACTTAGATCCTTCCATCGCTTCTGAGGTAGATCCTACCCCTGGTGACTCGCAGTTTACCCAGCCCATACGTAACGAACATCCCGTACCTTCTCAGTCTAGCCCGAAAACTCCTACTGATCTTCCCCGCACTCGCTCACACCGAACGGTCAGATGGCCAACAGTTTTCAAAGAGTATTGTGCTTAACATTTCCTCACTTTTATCGAGCGTTTTCATCCTTCTAACGCTCTAGGGGCGGAGTTCTATAGGGAATCGCACATATTTTTATATTTCGCTTTAACCATATATGCAGTCTACACCGTTTGTCTCTGTACAAAATAAACAATGTTTGAATTGATTCGACTTAGTAATACACTTTTGGCGCGCGCGTCTCGTCTTCTTGGTGCTCCTGTTTCACCTAGACTGAGACTGCTTATAGTGAGCTATTCAGCGACTGCATTTTGAACAGGCTATTCGCGTTTATATCCTTGTATAGGGCTAATCCCCCACACGACCATGTGACTATAGACAATGTCATCCTGGAACAGCAGACAGTGACGTCCACAAAATGAACTGAACACATGCGCAAACTGCGCTGTACACTAACACTGACATTGAACGACGAGCCTGAAAAACCTCAACATTACAAGCTTGTCGAAACTAACAAAATCGATTCAAAATAGACATGTAAATCAGATAACATAGACACGCAACGTACCTGAACTTGAGCGGATAAGGTAAGTACCCTTTGGATTGCCTACTCGAAGAAGTCTTATATCAGCCTCCCTGCGGCTAATGTCGTACCAGGCATCCAAACTTGTCGGTAAGCCATCATCAATCACCACGTAGTTACTGGGAATATAACCCACCGCGTTCGACTTTGGATGGTGGGCAAGCCACCACTGTGCAGAGACATCGGAAACAAACATTGTATCACCTTTACGGAACGGTAGGTCATCCTGGTGTTGACCATGATAGTGATAAAGAGCCCGGACGCGTATTTGCTGGGTGGATGGAAGAGAGGGGGGAACGGACAACATAGAATTCTGAGGCATAGTTTGGGGCATTTGTAAATGTCCACGATTTGCCACAGCCATGAGCATAGAGTTATTTACATTCACACCATACTGCTGATGTGCGGAATTAAGTTGACCGAGTTCGCAAACATCTGATGTCATTGGTTCTGAAATGGGGTGCTGAATAAATGTCCTGTTATTTAATCCATTTGAGGGGAAACCATGTTGAATCGGAGCATTTTCGACGTCCCTAACTATTCGTCTTTTATGAATGCACAGACAATTCCCCATTTTACATCTGTATACTGGAAACCATCGACATCAGCAGTAAGGCAGGAAGACCAGGCCTCACGAATGCTAGTCGCAGACCGTGATTTCTGCAGTTATCGTGGCTGAAAAAACATTCACTACATAATAAGCTATTCTACCTCGGTACCTGGTGCAGAAATTGAAATAACTGAAATGTGTGCTACTCACGGGTGTATGTTTGTTTTAATTGGTCTAAAAAGCAAAACGACCTTGACGCGTTATTTTTGATTGTATAATATTGTAATGTGCGACCGAAACCAGCAAGCGCGCACTGGTTGACTTTGAATTGGTGACGGAGCGTGCTGCTATGTTGTCGGCGCCGCTTTCGTTATCGTCTGTGTAAGTCGTGTGCATGGCTTACTGGGCCTTTGGCTCATGTTTGTTTCTTGTTGTTTCCTTTTGCAGGGCTTGTTGGAACCCCTACTTCAGAAGAACGCTGTCCTTTGGTGTCTTCACATTGCCCCACAGTTGGTCCGAGAGTGTAACGGACAACCCGAGTAGAAACAGCCGGCTTGCATGCTACAATATGCTACCAAAACCAGCAGGCGCGCACCAGTTGAGTTTGAATTGGTGGCGGAGCGTGCTGCGCTGACAATTATCCATAGGGAGTTAAATTTGTCATAAAACAGCGAAGTTAAGAGGGTTCCGTGGATATCTGGCAATATTTCGGTTATATCGTTCAAAAAGTTGAAAATCATCAGTTTCTGAGACAAAAATGATGACGAGCTTTGAAAGGCTTGTTTTAACCCACCGTTAATGGGTTTGCCCTTCATTTCGCGCGAAGATTGAAAATAATAATGGTGGGCGTTGTGATAGCACTCATGCGTTTTCATGCTAAGTATTTATTTATGTTCGATTAATAGTTAATCGTTCTATGTCGATAAATGATTAATTGTTTATAAATTTTATTTTAGGTGATGGATTATCTTCAGGGATTCAAAGATCTATTCCAAGATCGGGAATTTTCTAGAGTCTAAGAAATCCGAAGTTGTTTGCAGAAATATATGAAGGTGTACAGTGTTTTGTTTGTGCTTGGTTCAAGTAAGAAATCAAGCAATGTACGTTTGAAGTATGATAATGTCAGTGTGAGTACTACTGAGATTGCGTGGTAGATGGCGTACAGATGGACTGAGTACAAGCGACGCTGGAGCGTAAGCCGCGGATTACGACGTGTTTAGTGAGTTGAGTCCACTTACGTTCAGTTGCTCAGTTCTCGTAATACATGTTGTCAATCCCGCTCTAACGCGGCTAGGAGGAAATCGGTGTTGGTGGTTAGCTCGGTTACTTTAGAGCACAACCATGACCTAACTGCTTTGCTGTACGAGGCACACCCAACTAATCGCCGGCTCACTGCAAGTGAAGTGAGCGGCTCTAGGCATTTGTTCAGTTCAGTTCACTTCATTTCAGATCACAGGACTTGAGGCTAGTAGCCGGTTGATGTCCAGTTTCTTGAACCAGTGAGCTCAGATGATCCCACCGAGCTGCGACAAACGGAGAAGTAAAACTTCGAGTACAATACTCTAACTGCGGGGTTAAAGCAGTATGCTGTATATGTCTATGACAAGTATCTAACGACAATGGGTATTTGCAACATCCGTCATCGCTTAAAACCTCCGACAATAATTAAGTTGGTTTGTGTACATTGATGTTGCAGAAAACCTACCTCAAATTCTCGATCACGTAGAGAAGAATGGCGTATTGCGTGTCCTCAAAGGAGATGGTAATAGATACACGCACATATGCTTCGCGCGGAAGGAGCAAGTACAGTTGTTCAGACGTTTTCCCGATGTGGTCAACGTCGATGCCACGCACGGAACCAACCGCCACAAGTGGGTCCTATATCAGTTCACATATGCGGTTGTAGCTTGAAGCTATATCAATTTCTTGTCACAAACGGGATGGGCCATGGAAGACACGTGATGTATGGTTACGTTCGGAGTACGCCTCCCTCCGTCGCTTGTTTGAGTTATTTCGTGATGTGATGGGTGATCACATACCTGTTAGGACGCTTGTGATGGACAGAATGGCGGCGCAAATGCGAGCGGCACGAGTCGTGTTTGAGTGTGACATAATGCTATGTTATTTCCATGTTCGAGATGCCGTGAGGGAACACGTAATTTGGTGTCGTTAACCCTGTAATCTCCATTTAGACCAACTCATTTAGAAGTCGCTTTTTGTTTCATCGTATGACAACTATGGATAACTTAGACGACTGAGTGGAAAATTTAGTCCATTTACGTTTCAGGTTCAACCAAGATATTGCGTTGATCAGACGCACGGACCGGAATTTTTTGAACCAATTAATGTGCAATTGGTTTTATATAAAGCCTAAGTGGGCCATCCATGCACAATCAGACGTTGTTCACTTCGGAAACCGAACAAACAACCCTCTGGAGAATGCCAGTGGTCGAAGTAAGAAGCACATTCATCCGCGGGACCACTTAGTCACGACCATCAGTAAATTATGGTCCAACAGCGAGTGGCTAATGCGGGAGTTTGAGATGCAGTTCACCTATGATTGTGACCGCCGTGAGGTGGTTAGCGTCGACGTGTACGTCAAAAATATACTGTCTCGGCTGACGACGTTCGCCAGTCAATTGGTGTTGAAGCATCCCGGGAATCGTGCTCTCCTACTGCATTGTGGACAACAAGACGAGTTCAAGGTAACCGCGCCTTATGTAAAATCAATTTTTAATTTCGAGTGAGCCATGAAGGTGCACATACACTGTGGACATCAGTAATGGCACGTGTGAGTGCAACTTCTACCGGTTCATGTGGTTACCATGCATTCACATGTTGTCCGTCTTCAAAAAAGATTTCTATCCATACAGTGAGTTGTTGTTAACGAGAACCGCATTTTTTCTAGGCCGCTTCCCAATCCATCGACGGTGGCTTGCGGAATACAATCTGCCTAAAAGCAGCATGTTTCGCCGAGAGGTAACTGTCGCTGTTACCAATTCATTTCAACCGGGTTATAAAATGCTACATCTGGGGTCGGCGAAGCTGCAAGATGTTAATCCCAGGACTGACAGTCGTATTTTCAAGGCTATTATAGCTTTCATGCACCAGTCCATCGCGAAAGCTAAGACGGCCTTACCACAGACTGACTTCCCTCTTGTTCCACCGTTCAGTAAGAAGCAGCCGAAATGGGAGAAGTATGTTAACATGGGGGTGCCCTGTGGATATTGTGGTGATCCTGTTACCATGAATGGTTACGGATGCGACAGCGACCGACTAATGTTTCATTCAGAAGGTATGAACAATACTGATTTATCGCACTGCCCTTTCTGCAATGGACAGCTGCAATCCTCCTCACCAGGTAAGTTGTTATTTCATGAACTATGTGGTTTTAGTTGCATCCACCTCAAACATTTCGTTGCTTTCGGAGTTTAAACCGAAAAAGGGACCCCGCCTAGCACCCGTAACTACTGATGACCCAGTGACGTCGGACGATGAGTTCCGTGTCGTGCGTCCGCGCAAACGAGTACGAGTGAAAGTAATACCAAGTGACGTCAAGGACGTCATTGGTTATGGCAAGCTATGCCACGCCCCTGAAGTTACCTAACGCTTACTTTTAGAAATGGACACACAGCACGAAGAGGACTTCTACTGAAGCAGAACGGAACGGAACAAGGCTGCAGAAAACCACTTTGATTGATGTACATAGTGATGTACTTTTAATAAATGAATTCCAACACTTCCGTTTTATTTCCGTTGTGGCGACCATAGGTCGTGGCGTTGTGATCATAGGGTGCAGGTTGACTGACTGTCGAGCATAGACGATAGTGCATCCAACCACAGGTCGTGGCGTTATGACTATAGGGTGCTGGTTGGCTGACTGTCGAGCATAGACGTCAGTGCATCCAACCACAGGTCGTGGTGTTGTGATCATAGGGTGCAGGTTGGCTGACTGTCGAGCATAGACGTCAGTGCGTCCAACCACAGGTCGTGGCGTTGTGACTATAGGGTGCAGGTTGGCTGACTGTCGAGCATAGACGTCAGTGCGTCCAACCACAGGTCGTGGCGTTGTGACTATAGGGTGCAGTTTGGCTGACTGTCGAACATAGACGTCAGTGCGTTTAATTATAGACCTGTGAGGTCCGACATGCTATGTGGCGCATACTACCTCATAATTTCACCCAATTCTTGGCTACCTCATTGCCAAACCTGCTTATGCCTGAATACAATGAGCAGTAATTATGGTAATCAGACCACACAGAATAATGCTAACGTTTTACCCGAAAATCACCTAGGGCAGTCCTATCTACTTGCCCACGGTGCTGCTAAATACCTGGTGTTCCCATTTCCAGATGGTGTTAGTTATAAAACCTCACATGTATGTCAGCTGTCATTACCAGTTTACTGGGTTACTGAATGCAAAATTCACAGAAGAATATTTTAAAACTTATGTTGTGCACGTTCTTCATTCTTTTGTCGCTAAAACTCTTTAAATTAACTGTCTAAATTTCAGCTACCTTGTTAACGCATTTTTCCTTCGAAATATCGCAGCTTCTTAACGTCCCTGATAAAAATGTTTAGCACATTAAAACAAACATTTTTCCGACAGTAAAATGAACACATTTCATGATTAATGATATATTCCGCTAATTAACATTCAGAATATATCAAAACTCACATGTTAACGGTCTACCAAAGAGAGCATTTACTCCCTGCGGATAGGTTACAACGCGTGCTGCTGTGTTGTCGGCGCCGCTTTGGTTATCGTCTGTGTAAGTCGTGTGCAAGGCTTACCGGGCCTTTGGCTCATGGTTCTTTGTTTGCTTCCTCTTTCAGGACTGTTGTTGGAACCCCCTACTTCGGAAGAACGCTGTCCCCCAGTGTCTCCACATTACCCCCAGAGTTGGTCTGCAAGTGTTACGGTAAACCAGCGGTAAACGGCCGGCCTGTATGTTACAATTGGTATAGCTGTAGTGCGCAGTCGAAACCAGAGATCGCGCACAGATTGGATTTGAATTGCATAACATCGTGCTTTTGTGTCTTTAGTACCGTTCTCGTTTGGGTAAGTTGTGTGCATGATTCACTGAGCCTTTGGCTCATTCTGGTTCTCACTGTTCACTTTTTCAGGATTATTGCTGGAACCTTTCGCTTCGGAAGATCGCTGTTCCCCGGTGTCCTCACGTTGCCCCAAAGTTGGTCCACGACTATAACGGACTGCCATAGTAGCGGCTGTTTTCCCGTGTGTTCGCTGTTCAAGTGTGTCTCTTCTTTGAAGGTTCCTATCTGCGTTTCAGCACGTAAGCAGTCGACTGTGAATCTGTATCTGCTTTGGGCACTACAGTAGTACAGTAATACAGTCCGCTGTCATGTGATTGACGCCATTTGAGTTTCCGACTGTGTAAGTTGTGTGCGTGATTTACTGGGCCTCTGGCTCATGTTTGCCGGTTTTTGTTACCATTCCAGATTCGCGTTTGGCCCTCGCCCCTCACAAAACCATGTTACTCAGTGCCTCCACTCCGTTACACTTAACATAGCTAATGTTGATTTGGTCGTTTGCGTGCGACAGTGGTTGCCTGTAAATATATGGATGCAGAATTTAGGTATAACAAGCAGCACACAGCTCCATTAAAAATGGGGGTTATTCGGGCGCAAAATTGAGCTACGTATACAAGTGGATTTTTCATGATAAATACATGGCATTATCCGATGCTGTATATTTCTTACAATTTCCCCACTTCTGTTGTTGACATTAGAGCTTACGTGCTGGTGTGTCTGATTTTTCGTTATGTTTCCGTACACAATTTTACATAAATGATGCTGCGTGTAATCGGTAGAACGTGAATATCTCCGTTATCTTTTAGTTAAAAAATAATTCGTAGCAATTAAAGTTGCTGAAAATTTGTGATATGTTGCAGAAGTTAAAATCTTGAAAATCAGTTCCCTAGAGATTTCTTTGTTTCAGTCTTCCGAAGATGTAAACAAGAAATGTGCGGTTGTTTAATGGCATAGGAATTAATGGAAAAA
>JTDE01020783.1:0-10996 GCA_014338405.1 Paragonimus skrjabini miyazakii | reverse complement strand
GGTCCTCGTGATCACTCAAACCGTTGGCTAGAGACGCTATCCGAGATGGTGGTGTATCGCAGTCGATGATGTACCTTTACCCATACCATTTCTGGTTCTTCCGCTTAGTCTTGTTTTAATAATTTTCAACTTTACTAATGTTTTCTTCAAGGATATTCCACCTCACTGTTGAGGTGAGCGGCGGCCGAAACCACAGTGTCTTTTGGCCAGGCTCATGGCTTTTATGATGATGACGAGCTCTTTAGTAACTGTTTCATTCCTTGCTGTTTGAGTTCAAAGCACGGGGCTGATTTCGATTCGTTAGTCTAACTGATTCGTCTTCTTCTGAATCCCCTGCTCATATAGTACATCATGGCCTCATCAAACTTGATCCCCCTAGTCGTTGAACGTCGTAGCGGTATACTCGCGAATGCTGAGATCTAGCGGCCTGTACATCGTAGTTCCGGAAACAAATGTATTCATTATTTTGCTTCTCTGAAGCGGTCTTTTCCGTTTTATATTTTCTGTATTGGATGCTAGTTTCGAGTTTCTGTATAGTCCTCAAAGATCTCTAACCATTTGATTCACTTTTGTGTTGTATTTATGTCCATATTTAATACCTTCGTTCGTTCTGATTTCCATATTCTGAGTGTTTGCCAGACTTGATTCACTTTATCATGATCGAGTCTATTAGTGGAATAGTTATTTATAATCAGAATATAGTAACACCAGTAAATACATCTGTATATAACATGTAAATAGCAATGTATCAAACGTATGTGAATGATGAACTAAATAACAAAATGTTCGGACTTCTCGAGATTCTGTGAGCACGGTGGGAAAGATTTGGATGGTTTTGGATCAGTGATTGAACAAATGGAAGGTTGCAGTTTATGATGGACTGATGGGTTGGTGCGAGAGTAATCCTTGACTTGCGATTCCTTTGCCGGATGTAACTTTACAAGTATCGGAGACAAAATCATCTCAGTTCGACCGTGTACCGCTCAGCTCGTGTGACAGAGTCGGGGTACGTTGTCTTGTAACACTCCCGTTTCACATCTTTTATAGTGTGAACGTGTGTAGGATGATCTGATGGCTTTTTGGTTTCACACTGTTCGTTACCAATGACAGTTTCAAACCATAACTAGGATGATGTGTATCTGAGGTGGGTGAGATAGAGGATACTACCGACACTAGCTGTGTCGGACGAGCTGGACCTACTAGCCTTGTCGGGGCCCTATGAATGAACGTGGCTGTTTATCTAGGTCACATTGCCGTTCGGAATAATAAAACGTCGCACTGCATTGATGTATCAAATACGACTTGTCAATGCGGTTGTTGATGTGAATTTAGACGTAACAAGATTAACAGGTTGATTCTTGAAGGTGCGTCAGCTATCTGTTCAGTCAAGAGGACACCTATCAGATCTATGTTTGCAACTAGGATAGCATTGTACAGCTCCAGATCGTTGCACAGTATGATGATTATCCCAATGAATTCGTGACTCGGCTTAAGCTCCCGGAACATGGATCTTAAACTGTTTTCAATGTGTCCTGAAGATGCCTTGGTAATGGCTTACAAGACATGGTCCCTAGACCTTGCTCTCCATCCTCAGAATGCACTATTCGTTGTTCTTGTGGAACCTTGTTTTTTGTGTACTGGAACCGAACCTTTTGTCTGGTCACCCGACGTAGTATTTCTTAGTATTGACACAGTTTATCCTGTTGGTTTTTGTCAAGACTGGCAATATGATGAATTTTGTTAACATTATGACCACCCTTCGTTTTAAAATGTGTCCCAATGCTGCTTATGCTATATCATGTACAAGCACGATGTGACGTTTACTGGCGTCGGAGTATGTCGTAAAACTCACCTAAAACCATATACTTGACTATCAACACGATTACAGTGTCAGGTAACTGGCTTGGATTGGATACGTAGTTATTTGTTTCTCCGATCTGCATTTCATGTCTCTGCTGTATTTGTGATGTTTTTGAATTCATTTTCAGTAAAGCCAACCATCCCACTACACAACACACCGGCAACTGGTAGTCTTGTCACCGTACAAAAATCCGTAAGCCCATTACTCCTCGTTCTGTTTTATTGTCGCTTACAATGTTACTCACATTTGTAACTTTCACTTTCTCAACATGGTGTTACGACATGCGCCTGTTTTGTTTGGGTTGTTCCTTCAGTTCCGGTTAGGAAAATGTATCCATAGGATGTTCTAAATCGTGAAACAAGAATTTTATCACACGAGTTTGCTGTGGTTTTTCGTTTTTAATTTTTGGACATACTAGTCACCAACTTTACAGATAAAAGCTCTGCGTCTGTTCATTCGGTCTGATTAGTTCATATTCTTTAACACTTAGGATTTGAATTACACACATGATCAGGAAAATGATGGACCTGACAAGCATACTGAGACTGATTTTCCGTTACTGGTTAGCTTTGATGCTTCTCTGAATGTGGTGTAAAATCATTTGGAAGTATGTTTGACAATATTGTTGATTTTTGTGAACTGGAAGAAACCTGGTTGAACATTCTTGTTGTCGAATTGACGGTCGTTTGCACAAAACAAACAATATTGAGATTGTGTGTAATTGCCTATCTTGGGACTGATGTTTTCGGAATATTCCCAGGTACTAACGTCAGTTAATCTGAATTTAATCTCCAGGAGCCATAACACTAAAAATTGCCCTATTCGTTTTGGACATTTGGACAGTCTAGTAATCGAAGGACACAAAAAGTCATTATGGTGTGAATAGACAGGCTAAAGCATAACCGCACAAAACCGGTGCACCTGGGATTGCAGACCTTCCAACTTTATGTTCGACGATACGATACTTAAATAACCTCCCGAAGTATTGTTGGAAGTACACAAGGGGGCACATCTGTTTAATGCTTGAATACCACCCACGCCTGATCACAGCCGTCACATTCAGATAAGCCCTTCGGCCAGCTCACTTTGAATAGAGGCGGTAGACTCGAGTTTCAGTATTTGTAGGGCTCCTCAATAGTGCATGTTCTCATCCGGACCCAATTTTCCGACCCTCGTGCTTGTGGGACCAGCGCGTTAGCCACAACACCAGTAACTTCACAGTAAATAATCATCCAGACGCTCAGACACAAATCTGCTCAAACATCGTTCAATTTACCGGATCATTTCCAAAGGATGATGGTCCTTATTTCTCAGTTAGATTGAAGTTACTGTCTTCACTTATCTGACTAAGCATGGTTTAAATAGTTGATAGATATATGGGAATTTTTATTATTTCAACTTGAACACCATCCACACTTGATCACTGCCTTCACATTCATATAAGTTTTTCCGCTTAGCAGACCTTTTGATTCACATCGATTTGAATGAATGTATTCAAAAATCACGTTTGATGTCTTCAAGGTTTAGTCGATTTTCGGAGCTACACCTGCGGTTGTGACTGTATTCTGTATCTCACCTGTGAAAACAACGAAACGTTGGTGCCATCATGCAAAGTGCATTGCAAACTGGGAATTCGGTAAAGTCAACATCAGTTTAGTCGAGTGCACTACGTCAAAGGAACCAAACGAAAACGGTTGTTGTATGCTGGTTTGACCAGCTCATTAAGGAAAAACTCATTAAATGTTTGCGAACTCTTAAACATTTACGACCAATTTTATCCCAGTACTCTTCCTTCTGGTGTGTGCATAAAAATAAACTACATTTAATTGTTGGGAAATCATGATGAAGCTGTTATTCGTGCACAAGCATGTATGGTCGACTGTCGTTTTTGTAAACGTCAATCTAATCGTTATGTAAGTAGATGTGTTAGTTTTTAAAAATGTGTCGAAGTTTTCTCGTTGTTTAACTTATCGTTTTAGTTAAAATCCAACAACGGAGATTATCTGATTGTCGAATGTACGTTTAACTGACCTAAGTGTAACTTACCCAGCATCCGTTGTGATCATGACCCTTATAAATTTGTTCAAGCCAAATGTTCAGCTGTTTTATTGAGCGGATCCAAGCTGAAGTTGGTTGGTTTTGCACGTAATGAGACCACGTGGATATTCATAGGTAGGCCAACAAGACATTCATTTTTAACTCAGCTAGCTGGACTTCGGCATCGCTCGCGTTAGTCAACAATGCAGTTGAGCATGTTGTTGGCTCGGCCTCGTCGTTACGGTGTGCTTGGGCTATTTCTGATTTCACTGACCCTGTTTGGTTTGCACCACTGCGGGGCAGTCTGTTCTCGAGCCAATAAAGCTAAACGTGCAAACCTAGGGAAACTGTCAGTGTCGGAAAGCTACGTCGACTCTACCCTCACTTCACATCCGGTCACCTAAATCAGTGATACTTTGTCAATGACTTTCAGCTTCAACATTGACCCTACTTTACATGTCGTCGAGAAGCAGGGTCAATTTGATAGGCTGAAGGACAGACCTCGCTTTACAGTACCTAACCCAACTTTTGATCGTTTACGTGTTCTGTCTTCTTATGACTACACGAATAGTTCGCTCAGTGATCACGTGTGTTTAGTTCAACTTTTCTGAACATCAGACAGACAATTGATCGCATATGCGATGGAGCCAAACGTGATCACAGAACTCGTTAGCAAGCAGGCTTGATCATAAACAAATGACCAATCAGAAGACGGCAAATAAATGAGGACTAAAACCACCATTGCATCCACGGGAAACGAGGAATAGTTCACCAATCATGACAGCAGAGGAGCTTGACCTCTTTTACGTTTATCGAGCCTATCCATCCATGTTTACGTGGGTGGCACTTGTATAAAATAACTTTCCTATCACTCTTGGAATAGTGACCTTTTTCTCGTGAGTTTCCCGGTACAACCTAAAACGATATAACCCAGACCGTTAGGATTCTGGCTCTGAGCAACATAACGCAAACTCTGTGCCGCTCCATTTTATTAGGCACAACTAAGCCAGGACTGAAGAACACAGCAGTCAGTGCATGTCATGTCGGCAACAACCACCTTTAGGGGCGATACGACGTAATCCACTAACTGGGATTAAAGCGCAGTTCTTAAAACTGGTGACTGCAATTGGGATGCTTCTGTGCATGTTTTATCATCTTTCCAGGCCTATTGCCAACATACTTTGATATACACCTGTAGAGCATGTGGCGACTATGGTTAGTTAGCCGTAACCTGGACATCCTTGAGTTCCTTCGTAATACTTAGTGTTGTATTGAAACGCCGTAATCACGACAGTTGGCTGCAGCGCAACCAGGCGTTAATCTTCCGTTAACAACCACAGTGAGCTTGACCAAAAGGTGCTGTGTCACGAACCGTTGCTAACTGCAACAGTGATGTGGGATAACTTCCGGGAAGAAAAAATGATAAGACGGACTTAAGCATTAAAACTGGAAATAAGATGAAATCAGGTACGCCAATGACTGTAGCACATTATCATCTCAGGTAACGTTTCTAGCCAGCGATTTGGGTAATCACGTGGACCCCAGCCTGTTAGGCAATGCCTTTGTACTTCGCTCAATGTAACAAGCACGCATTGAATGCTCAAATTGCTAACCTCCCTATCAGTCTGCTGATGTATGTCAACAAACTTTACATTTCTATTTTAGCGTGCTGTGTGTCGTTTTCAAAGTACTTTGCTTATTATTTTTTCCCAACAGACCGATGATAAACAGGCGGCTCCGCACGAAAATCAGGTGGATACCACAATGCGCTACGCGCGGTCTGACCGGACTTGCTTGCTAGCTTCACCTCCATCCAGCACGTCGACCGCTGTACGTGCACCGACATCTCGACTACAAAACCTAGCAACCCAACTAAACTCCACTCCGGCTGCTATTCCATACAGTGATTCTCTTGCGAGTCCCGTTTCCAATTGGCAACATTTTTGTAGTCCTGGTTCTCCTCCCGCTGTTGTAGTTTCCACCTCTGCTGTCTCTACCGCTGGTTTAACACAACCTCAACGACCTTCCAAAGTGACATCTCTGGTTACCACATCGGCCATATCATCAAGTTCTAGTATTCCGTTCGTACCATTTTCGGATCAGAAAGTATCTTCGGCGGGGGTACATACGTTAAAAAATGTATCCATTACTAATCGGAATATCGGCGGAGTAGGTCTGCAGAATCCGAACGTCACCCGACCGAGTGTGCCTGTCAGTGTCATGCTTACTTCTTCGTATCCCGGTACTGGCGTACAGTCGGCCATTCGTAGTGCCAAGCTGCCACCGACCCTTCCAAATACATCCGCTCTGCGGTTTTCTTGTACTGCTCCGGGTCAACGCATCCTCATTCAACAGTCCGGTGTAAATGCCAGATCTATTTTGGTTCAGCCGGCAGAGAACACGATGAGGTGAGAAATTGGTTTGTTTGCGACATCGATAAATCTGTTTGAATGTGTTCAGAGGTTATCGGTTCACATTAGTTATGAATCTATGAGTAGTAAGTAAATAATTTAAATTGTGATCTAAGAATATTCGTGCACTTGCACGGGCAAATCAAAAAATCACTCATACGGTCTCTGTTTTCCATCTATTTTAGTGGCCTTTCGGATGAACCCCAGTGAAATACTGCACATTATCCCCATTTTATCCATGCACTTCCCCTCTCGTCCTGTGTATAGCTCATTCGTCTGCTCATCTTTCCTTAGAATTCATTACATTCGAGGTATTTCTGTTCCTGCTGACTCACATGATTGCACCCTGTGTACAGTTGTACGTGACCGTCTATGTTATTTCTTCTTTTTGACAGTTACTGGCATTGCTGATCACTTAAGAATTTGAAGCATTTGATCTTATAGACACGCATGTGTCTTTTTTAGACAAACTTTTATTGTATCTGAATAGATCACTTTTTTGCGTTCTTGTAGTTAGTTGCGCTTGGAGTACAGCGTTCGATTAGTATTTTTTCGGGCACGGGTGAAATGTCTGAGGTCAGCTTTGTCAGTTTCGTGCCGATCTACTCCTGTCGTGATGTCATTGTCCAAGTGTGCTCGTCAAGTCAGTGTTGATTCATTGTTAGAGGCCGTTGCCAATTTAATGTGATGGTAGGTCTTGTCGGTATAAATTGAACACCACTCGTTTGATCGCTACTTTTGCGTGGCTTCTCAGCCACATCCTTTCTAAAAGAAGCACTGCATCGTTTTCCATTTGAGTCGTCCGTATTCCCCCTTCTGGTTACTTGATGCCGCCGACAGGTAATCCATTGGATTTTTACTTCACAACTCTTGGGTAGTTGCCCTAAGCAGATCACAATGGAACGGAATGAAAAAGGATGTATTGTACCAAGGTCTATAACGAGTAAACCTTTAACCGAACGCAGGAGAACAGCATCTCACAGTTAACTAGGTTTGCGGCAAAAATCAATTACAATGTTTCTGGCGAAAGAACAACCTACGCTCCATAAGATAAATGTGGTCCTTCTAAAGGCCTGCCTTCAAAATCGTTAAAGTTGGTGATCTCAGTGCTAGAAAGAAGTTTCACGAAAACTTGAAAGCGCGACGACAAGTCACGTGAGGGTGACGTGTGTTGTAATTCGAACAAATGACGCGTGTATATAAAGTGGACAAAATATGCTTAATAATGTTATAATGTAGAATACAAAAGGAGCTTTAAGTCCTGCGGCATTCCGTGTCAGATGTGTTGCAACGGTTAATACGTTTGATGGAAGGGAATGGAAAGTGTTGAGCACTGCACTATTCAAAATCTGTTAACCATCTGCAGTTGGGCTTAGGTGGGTTCGGGTAATCTCAGTGCGATGCGTCAGGATTGACCATTCATTGCACATGTGCCGAGTGGACTTCGAGTTATTACCGATAGAATCGGTGGCAAAAAGGCTGATAGGGTCTTCGCTGAGATAGGCTCGCGGGACTTTTGATTTATCAGTAGTTACCGCATCACGGGTTCCATTACGGTCAATCGGGAAAACTTGAGACATTTGACAGCACGAAATTGTCTGAGGTATGCGTATTGGCGAGGAGTTTGGAACGATCATGGAGACCTACAATCAAAGACCCCTGAGCTAGTGTTCAGCACGGTCGCCGGCTGTTTTCCGTAAACTACTTTGGTCACTGCGCGAAAGCGGTAACGTCAAAGTTGACTGGGTCGGCGTTTGATTGGTGATCCAGTCCACTAGGGAGACATCGTGTTAAGCCGTAAACTGCTTTTTCGCTTGTATGACTGGTGTTCTTAACTGCCGACTGGTGCCCTAGCCTCACATGTGAACGCTGCTTTTGTTGGATCTTAAGAGTAGCCTCCACTTGGCGATGAGTACGTTCGACCAGACCATTTAATGTTATCTTCATGCGGTCGGAACAGCATGAACTGATATGTACCTTTATTGGCGGTTGCGGTCCTAGGAGTGTCGTTATGTCGTCCGTGATTGCTCATGCGACTGTTTCTCAATAATCGCGACGGACCACTTGGTGGAACAATTCAAAAGTTGCAGTGTGTTGGTAAAGACTCGACAACGTCACTGAGCGTGACTGAAATGGTCATCAAGGCAGGTAAAGGTACCGGATTTTGCGGTCCTGTCAGCATTTTTTTTATATTGATGGTGCGTGCACGCGATTGCCAATTTTCCGCTGTTCCTGTTCATATTCGGTGAAAAACCCACCGCACGAATGTTTACATGAGACGTGTGATGGAGATTGTTCAAGAAAATTTTGAAGTTTATTGACGCGAGTACACGTAGATTGACAATTGTGGTATCATGGTGGCAGCTGATCAAGCTAGAGTGAAGGTGCCCGGGACTGCGGCAGTTTGTTGTTTTCTCATGTACGCGCCAAGTCTTCCAGGTTAGTAGTGTTGGTTTGGTGTAGTCCATTCAAGACACTCAGGCAGAACGACAACCGAATTCTCATACCACGCGATACGTTACATATCGGCTGTAAGTTGCGGAATTTAGTCTGCCCATCAAATTCACCTTAGTGATTAATGATCTGGGATAGTGTTGTAGACAAAAGTCAATAGTTTGAGCCAGGTTGGCACAACAAAGTCGCACTCTTGCAAGATATGTTGAAAGTGTTTTGCAGTAAAGTAACTTGCGAACAACCCACACACTGCTGTCTGCATAGGCTAGGATCTCGCTGCTCACGTCCTGCTGTAAGGGCGTGCTCCTGTTGGCTTGAATGTATCAGTCTCCAACCAGCGCTGAATGCTTGCTTACCTATGGATAGGCTAATGCATTCACCTGTTTCTGTTGTGAGGGGCGGAATTTGCCCAACTGACGGCCACTGTTCACGGCTGAATCTCAAGACGGACGACGAACAGGTGATTTTGACCTCCGATCCAGTTCTGCGCCAGCGAAAAGATTGCGGAGGTGTCTGTGCGTTTGGTTATCTCGGCACTTAATGTCCCCATCCGATTATCATTCAGACAGGTGTAACTGAGGCCGGTGACTTCGCTAGCGACGTATTGTGGGATATTGCCGTCAATGATATCGTACTTGGCTTTTTTTATACTGTAGACACGCTCTTGATGCTACAGCTAGCCGGTTCGCTCGTGTGCGCGTTCGCCTGGCTAGCCGTTTGTAGTCTAGCTGCTTTGGAACAGCGGGTTTAAGGCTAGTCACACTACGTTGATACATCCCGTTCCTTTTTGTTACACGCTGAATGGCACAAACCGGCTAGCACTTAATGGGCTGTCTCCACGCGGCTGATTTGAGTGGCGATGGTCAGCGACAGACCATCATCATGTCTACAAGTTGGAGTTCAGAAGCCTCTAAAGCGGTAGGATGTACAGTATGCAGCTTCTCAGGTGAAGTTTGCTTGAAGTCTTAGCGCAAAATACGGTGGTTCGACCGTCATTTTAATTTTGTGACTGAATTAAACTGTCAGTCAGGCATCGGGCTTACGTTTAAAGCGTAGTTCGAGCGTTGTGACGAATCACTCAATGTGGACGCTGCAAATTTTGTTGATTGTTTGGATGAAGCCCAATTGCGAAAATTTTGGATTTCGGCTAGATTCGAACCACCGACATGAACAGCATGCTCGATCGCTCAACCAGCCAAGCTACGAATCCACGTTGGCAGCTCAGAGATTTCACACTTGGACTAATTATGTTCAAGTCTGGACCATGTACAGTATTGTAACCATAATGTGCCGAAGAACCTACTTGACTGTTTTTGCCAAACTGATGTTTAGCCCGCATTCTCAGTGAACGCACGCCATATTTTGACATCTGCACTCTTGACTGCGTATGCCACACTGTGCTGGGTTTTAGCATTCGCAGTGTAGTTATTTGGGAGTATGGGACGATCAAATTAAATATGTTAACGCGAACAAGTGCAAACAGCTAATAAACCGTAAGAACAATACTGAGTTAGAAAACAAACGGAGCGACCAAGTTTCCGTGCAGAATCCTCAGCAAGGCTGCCGAGTGTTTGTCTACATTGTGGAGGATGCGTTTTTCATATTAAGCCTGACAAACATTACTTCGGCACGGACAGTATTCAGTACATCAGCTTCACTGTTGTCCGAGGTCATTGGCCAGATGGAAGCTAGGAGAATTTACCTCGCCGGTATACCAAGCTACCTTCCAATCGTTTCTTGGCTTAGCGAATTACTAGAACAACCTTGAGCTTCATACGTACAATGTTCAGATCTCATTGAATTAATAGTGGTATACTGGTTTTCATTCGTACATATCAAGTAAACTATAATTTTCAAGCTGCTCTTAACCCAGTACAACCCAAAAGTAGAAATAACTGCTACACTGGAGCCGTCAAAGTTCAGCATTGAAACAAGTATCCTGCGTAAATTTCCCCTCGGTTCACGAATGCGGCTTCGTATCCTTTACTCACACTCACTTTGGCTGAGGGTAGTAAATTAATGAAAGAGACTGCGCGCCTATAAATCTAGTCAGAATATTTTATCAACTGCTGTACAGACGAAAGCTTATGTCGCATGTAAGTCGTCACCCTTTTGTGGCAATTCTTATTGAAGAAAGGTTGTCCGGTTCGTACCGTTGATCCACTAATGTGTTGGATTGCTGTGTTACCAGGGTATGGTTGAAATTAAGCTCAAAGAAACTAGTATATATATA
>JTDE01020782.1:32070-49581 GCA_014338405.1 Paragonimus skrjabini miyazakii | reverse complement strand
GGTGCACTACGTATACCGAACAGTTATCTCAATTACATAGTCATATGTCATGAATACTACTTGAACATGTACACACATGAACCAGTCTATCATGCACCTATCGCGTCTAACCCGGTCAATAACCAGGTCACCTGATCACAACGGCTGGTGCAGATATTTGCACACCAACCTCACATGTCATATGATTGCCACCATTGCCCGATCACTTCGTGAGCGCGGGTTTGCGTGATAACCGAGACATTAACCCATCGTAAGACCTGCCCAGTTGGGGAGTTCGCGACCAGCCACAATCCTGACTGGTCTGGCTAAGTCTTTCCTCTTCATGCTTGTGTACTCATCTGTTAATCTGCCACTTTCAGATCCGTGGCAGTCCGAACCAACCAAATTATTCCACAAAATAATGTACACTGCTGCCAGATTAACAGTAGCCAGCGAATGCACTAACATTTTTGTCCCTGACGTAACTCGACCACGCGAAGTTACAGGTTTTAAACCGACACATTCACACAAGTTTCCACGACGGCAGTTTTACATTTATTAAAATAGGTTCACTAGGATGTCGCCCATTCCATCTAACTCCATAACGTCAGAGCGGTAGATTTAGAATTGCTGACCATTTCCGTAACGCGCCACCTTCGTCATCAGTGGTTTAAATCGATGCATAGATGCCACACAAAACAGAGAGAAGAAAGGAACTCCATTTGGGAAGCAAAAGTAAAGAAAAGTGGTCCGGTACACGCAGGCTAATTCTGCCATGCACTTGCGTCGTCGTTCATTGACTTGGGACACTGGGACAGAGTATTTCAAACCAGGATAACAGCACACAGCTTTTTAATAGGTATGAATAGCATGAGGAACTATTCAGACATCAACCGATAAGGCTTATTCTTGACGTCTCTTTCAGCCCCAGTTAAAAGCATGGGTAGGTAAAGTTCTCGAATTAATCACGAACAAATGCACCTATTCAGTGTAAACACACGACAGGCTCGAGGATACTTGCAGTACAAACCGTAGGAATAATGCCAACCCAACATTATCTTCAAGTAGACGTATAACTGTACGATTTAAACTCACAAAGTGTACTCAACACCAACACGCTTGTCAAAACAGATACAGTAAATCGGACTAGGAAACGACACATAGTAAATTGATGACGCTACGTTGGTCACCATTTAAGCACTCAGTTTGAACAATGCTGATTCTCATTTCGGTTAGAACGTGATTTGTTTGTGTGATACGTAATCGTTTGGCTCAATACATTTAGATGAGACCTCACACTCTGTTGTTCTAGTTGCAAGTTCATTATTCACTCCGCATAGAGCGTTTTTCGACATTGTGGAGTATGTTAGGCTAATTGCGAAATGGATACTGTCGAGTAGCTAAAATTGGGGCTCACGTTATACAGAATTGTGTCAATTTAGTGAGGCGAGAACTTTAAAAGAGATAAACCAACCGCATCAATCAGAGTCGGGATCCATTGAGACGCCTTGAAGCATGTTGCGCTATCGGGCCAAGTCAGACAATTGGAAAGACACTGCAGAAACAATGGATCCGAACACGAAGCGGAGCTATCCGTGGTCACTTGGGGATCTGTCGTCGGAGCAGCAATCAAAGCGCGGGCCAATGCGCCGATAGCATGCACATCGTGTCCCGGACCAACTGACGTAGTGGACTTAGTGTCTGCTTGCATGTTGATATCCTCCATACCGTCATCTCCATCAACCTGATCGCCATCGGACTGCGGAACGAGAGACTCGCAACCGTTAAAAGTGTAGATAAGACCTGAAGCGGAAAAGATCAACAGTGACTTTATGTGCCACTGATCAAAACCGCACTCTCCAAACAAACAATTGGATTTGCATGACTCAGTTGGAAAGAAACTCACGAACACCTTAATCAAGGTATCTTTCAAACATGAGACAGTACACGAAGAATTAATCGGATCATGGCAAATGGCTTTATGTTGTGTGTATCGTGATGCTTGCAGTATAATGAACCATTCAATTGGCTAACCAGCATTGGCCGGCTGGACACAAAGACCTCACTCACACACCTACTGGTCTTATTCCTTCGGGTTTACACCGGATACGTGGTGTTTGAGTGGAACTGCAAGTGGTGCAGCGCAAGCCACTTAGGGTTATGGTTTAAAGCGCAGGCGTCCTTTTGTTCCCGGTCACTGTGACAGGCTAATCCGTTTCGGATGCCGCCAACCATAATGTGCACGGTTGACCCCCAAAAATAGGAGCATTCTGGAACAACGAACATCTAAGTTTTGGAATGTTCTTCGAACTTAGCATTTAGGGTGCAAACGTTTCATCACCAAACAAAGTGATACCATCAGTGCGTAAGTGTTTCAGCGCATTGGCTGTACCAAAGTCGATGCCCAGATCTGTACGTTGAAACACTTACACCTTGATGGTGGTGAAACGTTTGCAACCGGCGAATATCCCAATACCAAACTCCCCTAGGAACAACACCACTGTTCCCAACTATCAGAAACAATGCACATCTGAAGAGTCAATGTTGGAGGATTCACTGACGGCAAGGTCGTGTTAATTTAGTATATGTATGGATCATCAACGTAAGTAGCTCGCCTTTTTTGTCCACAACGTTAGTGGTTCGATAGACCACACGAAGGGTTGGTCTGCATTACTGCACGGCGTCAGTATTTTCAACGTGAGTAACATGCCGTGAGTGGTTGGACAAGTGCACAGTTTTGATTCCAGACGTGTTTTCTTCTTGATGCAAACAATTATATTAAAGAGATTTTCGTATGGCCTAAAATATGTTTCTAGTAAAGCCATCGTGCACCTTACGATGTTCAAATCACGTCTCTGCGAACGGCCGTCTTGCTAACAGGCCCAGCTCACTTGATGTGCGTCAATCAATAGTGGCGACGACGACCGAACATTCCCAACACTTACAGCTCGGTTGTTTGTTTGCAAGGTGTAGGTGCCTTGATGTTGGATGTTTGAATATAGATGTAGCTATTTTTAGTAGTTAGATCTCTTTTCCCCCCTTTTCTTACCTTGTCTCTTCCTATATCGGTTTTTTCCTTAGTGGTTGTGTAGCAGTTAAGGATCAGTGTGAACCACTGATGCATCGGTGTTTATGATGATGAACGTGTTGATTTGGGTTATTCGACAAGGTGGACATGCTTTCGACTAAGGTGTTAAGTTAAGCAACACTACTACCAGCGTAGACCATTTCTGTTGGCATACCATTTGCAGGTGGAGGCTTCATAATACGGACCTCAATAACAACGAAAACTTGTGTCAGTGACATACAAGGCAAAGTTGTACAAAATTAGAGGGAGGAGAATCGGACATCATCAGACGAAAATGTGAGACAGGCCCCGCAAATCACCAACTTGTTTGCACAATAAATATGTAACGATTAATTCCGTTTCATACACATTTCGTACAAAAATTAATCTATGTGCCGCAAGCGTTATTACTCACGCAACATATCCATCAGTGTTCGACTCATCAAACGCGCCAGGCGCTCCTCCACAAGTTCGCACGCCACAGCCTTATCATCCAGCGCTCCTTCCTGGCTAAAATAGAAAAACGATTACAATGTAAACAACTGCAGTGAACGGGCACGCCTATTATGACGGAATCGCAAATACAACGTACTCAGGTGGCATATTTACAAGTCGTTTGAATACCTTATACCAATCTCAACGCAAATCGATGAAACACACTTACAAAGCTCATTTAGTGTGGTGGTGAAACACGATTGGTGGACGTACTTTAAAAAATGAAATCACCCGAGATCGTACCTACCAGTAGTTTACCTAAGTGGATCACACAGAGACTGCACAGAGTTAACTGCGATAGGATGAACGGAGAAGCGAATATCGCAGTGCAGGTAATTGGGAACAAAAATAATCATCTTGTAAGTCGGTCCTTTCAGCTGGACGGCTCGTGACGCATGATCTCGAGAAAACTCTCAAATGATTGCCACAGCGCGACGTCCAGACTAACGAGGTCCAACGTTTTAGAGAAGAGTTTCAATGATAATGGATACAAATCAATTACAAGAAGGCAGCGTACTTCCAGATCCTAAAACGACTGTCTTGTGGAGACTTAATGCATTTAGTCTATTAGCGATACGCACCGATGTAATTTATGTGCTAGCCGAGAAATGCAAAAAGACACGGACTGCGGTAAGCAAATCAACTAACGATGTTGTATGAACAATTACAGACCTCATCTTCACAAACGTGGTGTTGAAACGTAACAGTTCTTTAAAGCGCGGAGATAAAAGAAACATGGGCGAGGGGGTCATTCCAGGTTTCTTCTAGGTGACCTTTGGCACGCTGCGGAAGAAAGGATATGCTTGCACTGAACGTAACGATTGCATTAGCTTGTGAATACGGCCTTATAATAGATTATGGTCAACCTGTTTGGTCGAGACTTTCCCGATTCCGGTGTTCACGACATGCGTGTTGAGTGAGAAGGACGATGGTAACGCGCCTCTTACTGGCAAATGACAGAAAGCCAGTTCGACCACAACTCTCACCCTGAAAGTATATTTTCTACATCCATCAATAAATGACAAATCAAGTCCGTTGGAGCCTCAGCATAACAGTCTGGCGGAGAATGGCAAAGTAAGTTATCACGCCGCTCACACTTGATATGGCAAAGTCAACCCAGTGAATCCATCGATTCGGCTGACTGAAACGGCTCCAATGAAAAACGGGAGTGGTAAACCAACAGCATATTTGGAGCAAGTAAAAAAGAAACATTAGATTGCGAAAGCTTTTAGGATCTAAGGGTGAGGCGATGAGCATCTTGTTACTTTGGCAGTGATGTGAAACAGGAAAATGGATGGCAGACACGTGATTTCCGATTGGTCCAATGGCCAAATTAAATATTGGTCACACGATTCCCACTGATGTATTACTTATGCACTGCACTACCTAGTTAACATTACTAAGGAATTAAAATGTAGACTTTGGGATTCCCATCAGTGTGAAATATCACAATGTCTGCCGACTCTGATCTCAGGCAGATTATGTGGTCGCAGATCCGACTGATGGAAATTCTAGCTGTTCGCTTTGTCGCGGATGAGCCGTCTACTCTCTGCCGATTCGCCGTCCGCGGGTCATCTGACCAGGAGTACTTCCGACTTCGTGTATAACCCCCCAAGCTAGTGTTTCCTTTGAGAAGTGGTGCAAGCGATATGAAGATATGCTTACCGTTGAGTTGGCAACTCGGCAAGACACGTCCGCCACACCAACTACATTTTGCCGGCTGAGTCGTGAACACTGATTATCGTGGATACGGTCTAGAAATTGATAAAGATCTTCCGGAACATCTTATCTTTGTTCGACTTACGATTTCAATGCCTCCAACTGATCAAACCGGACGCAGACGACTTTGTCGCCAATGCTAGTTTCGTTCAAACTTGGTTCTTTCACAGAAGACCAGTTCCGATACCTAGTTTCATTCGAAATTTCTAATCAACAGGTTATGCAGATCTTCGTACCAGGCTCCTGGTTTAAATCGGCAAGGAAACGGACATGAAGCTGCAACAGACCGTGAACGAATTTGAAAGGTTGGTCAACCTCAAGCACGATTCGGCCATGATCAAGCAAACGGAACGAGTGTTCCGCTGAGTTCATGCTATTTCCTGCTTCGAGCCGAAATCTCTCATGTGGCCTGTCCAATCCAGTCCCACTGATACCAAGAAGCCCCATTCCACCTGTCGGTACTGTGGTGCGTTGCATTTTCACGAATTCTGCCATATTCAGCAACACCACCGCCAATGGCGCCACATGGTTGGACTAAAGGACGGTTTCTGTCAACCACGAGTTACGCACACGGTTAAGCCTACAATGGTCCCTATGTTCGAGACCGGTCAGGTCGCTCTCAATTGACAGAACCAACGGTCTGTTAGCCACCTTCCAAGTCAATGTCCCCGATTACCGGAAGATCGGGTCCGTCAACACCAATGGTCGTTTGGCTCGCCTTCAGCTGGACACGGCCTCCGACACTACGATTATCTGCGAGAAACTCTGGCGATCTCTGGACAGCTCTCCTGTCCACCCATCACATCAGACAGCAACCAATGCATGTGGCGACTCAGTGCACTTTGCCGGAAAACTGTGGAAAAATTATAATGTGAAATCACGAGTATGTTTTTTCGAACGGCTGACAAAGTAAATCGATTAGTGACATCAACTACACAGTCACACAAGGATAGAGTTACTGCGTAACTGAATAAATAAAACAAACTTCATTTTTGTAACTTAAACGTGTATCAGTGTGAGAACGTAGATCAGCATGAACGCTTTACGAAAGCTTACTTCATTTGGGTTACTTGATTCCAACGCGAATCCAGTCGCTGAGATAAACACAGAAAACATACAGCAGTCAGTGATTTAGAATAAATAAAAAACTTGGACAAAAATGCGATCAGAGAAGTTTTCAAGGTGATGTTCAACAGACCTGTTTCACGGCATTCAGGGCGGAAAAACAAAAGTTATAAGCAAATTTCAAGCACACCACTAAGCTCGTCAAACACACAAACAATGAGAGCACACTCCAGGATATCTTGGAAATGGTGACTGGTTTTACACTGACATCTACGCCATTATAAATACTTAGCTGGTGTCATATATATATATATATATATATATATATATATATATATAGGCAAGAATGCTCTAGGAAACTGCATCGGATGTGACGAAGTTATAAAGAGTGAGCAGAGTGCTAAGGTAAACTGCCTGACAGTTTCAGCACCAGCAACGGCGAACGTCAAGGCTGCCCACTTTTACCGTTTTTTTTAATTTCGCCGTGGACGAAATAATGGACGATCGTCTCCGGCACTTAAAACATACCGGTGTGGACCTCTAACCAGAGGGAAGATTTATTGATCGTCATTATGCTGAGGAAAAACTGTTGTTGTTTGACAATATTCAAGCAGCACAAACAAAGCAATGTTAGAAGCTATTTTGAGATCGTCTAGATCCTTCAGAATTCGCTTGGCAACATCAAAGTGCGAAGTACACCTGCAAAACTGCTACGATTACGCAGATTTGATGTTGGATAACAAAGTTATGGAAATTGTGGACCGTTTCATGCGCGTGGGAAGCTACATCAATGCCGGCAGCCGAGGTGTAAGGAATAAAAAAGAAGCGCTTATTTATAAGGTTGGGACGGTAGTCGCTAGTCTAAGACACCTGTGGCAACAGAGAGAGAGACATTCGTCTGGAGTGTAAGGGCCACGTGTATATAACGCGACAATGAAGACTGCGTTACTCTACGGCAGCGAAACTTGACCGCTCAAGGTAGAAAACATGAACATTCACCAGGTATTTGATCAACGATGTTTGCATTCGATCGCTTACATCGGTTGGCACCAACGGGTAGACAACGAAGACGTTAGATAGTGGATATTTGGTAGCGACTGTCAAGCGAGTTCTTTTGTTCAAACTCTGAGTGTGCACAGACCTACGGATTTAGACTACACATTAAGAACGGCAGCTTATCGTGTGTCACATCGAGAACTCTTTGCCGATGCTGTGGCTGACGGACGTAAGCTGCAAAATAGGTAGATGATGACCAGGTGTATAGAAATGAGGTCGTTCACCAAAGGGTTGGCCAATGTAGGTCAAGTTAGTCTACCGGGTTGAGTCCCTCATAACTCACAAAGTCGGTGACTGCAGACTTTTGGTAAGTTTACGGTTAATCCGGTTCGGAGGAATGAATGTTGCCGTTGTTTGGTTGAGTTGTATGTTAAGCAGACGTACTTAATGACGAAGAGCAGTATAGGCCGTAAGGAAGCTGTTCTGGTGATGCCTTAATCCCATTTATAGCTCGGTTATTTGTTTGCATGGTTGCGAAGCCTTTACCAAATAGATATTGTGCTGTAGCTAGGTCCTATTTCTTCCTCTCTTTTTATTTTCAGTCTGGGACTTGATTATTTTTTCATCGCTGTATGGTAGTTAAACATCAACTCAGGAAACGGATGTATTGCTACTTTTGATGACCACGATGTCAACCAGATCAGTTTCAGACTGTTCGTAGGTAACACCCGAAGGGGGAATCGAGTGAAACATCCGATATTTTTACCCGACAGTATTTTTAACTGGTAACTAAAAATACAGTTATTGTCCACGCTGTAAAGATGACCAATTAGCATTTGAAAAACAATTCGAAGACGATTACGACTCAGTTTTTCAGCTAGCCCGTTCACCTGGTGTCAAGCCGGAATAGGTTAAATTTGACATGGCCAATAGGTGCAACGAATATCACCAATCTTATGTAGTTCACCAGAGTGCAATAACTCGTACGCATCCGGATATAGTGATGGTAACATATGTAAACTATCGGGTAGAGGTGTTAAGATAGTGAATCTAGATAGGTTGTTAGTTGTGCTTACATATGAGAATAAAGCTGAAGAGCAAGACAACAAATACAGAACGGATAATACGATGCAGGCCCGAACGTACAGAATCACTCTGAATGGATGATACGGACGAAACAGAAAATGTTGAAGATGACGGTCAAGGTTAAATCGGAGGGTAAAAACAAGGATCATTAAGTAGATCAATCTTACTGGGAACTATTAACGAGTAAACCTACTTGGACAACGGCTTCGATGACGGGTGGAATTAAAGGGACCAATGCAGTGGACAAGTATTCTTTTGGACAACCACGAATAAACTGGCGAATGACAAGACCTGAACAAGTGTGGCGATTACAAATAGAACAGTTAAGGAATTGCAAGCTAGAAAATCGAACCGATCAGAAAGAATTAAGTGATTTGTTGACGATCACGTGTTGTATTTGAACAAACCAACAGGGCAGTAACTTTCAGAAAATGCGGTCACATAACATTGAATATTGAAACGGTGAGGGAGTTAGCTGCAGAACTAACTTCAAGCATGAACAGCGACTACGACATGGACGTGTAGTAGTACGAACCAGTAGCTACCATTCCATGAACATTAGTATATAAACTAAGTGACAAAGGTCAGATTACCTGCAACTTGTAATAAACTTCGTTTTTTTTTTTTCAAAATCGATGGTGCACACAACTGCGGAAGTAAGGAGTTAAAATTTGCCCCTACAAACGTCTTTGTTTGAGCGGCTTGTGGTGAAGACCACATCTGTTGAGCATGTCTAGGTAGTGCAGTTTCAATGAAAACGGATCGTAATAAATGAGGAAAAGAGCAACGGCTGAATCACAAAAGTTTTGTTGCGACTCGAAACAATACAACTAACAAGGCTAGGTCAAACGACACGTATTTGTCAACAATTCACGTGTAACATAAGCTACTGCTTCTACCCTCCGTCAGACAAGCGCACTACTAATTACGGACAGTAGGCAGTGCCAATGAGATAAAACTGGAGTACCCACAGCAGAGACAGAGAACAAAAAGGATACGAAGTAGGCTATTCAGCTTGAGATCTGGCAAGTGCTCAAAAGCGGCACAACAACCCTGGTGTAGAAGCACAGCCAGCTGGTCCGTGGGCAGATGGTAAAGGCTCGGTGAAAGTCCAGTGAACAACAGACCGACGATGGTAAGCAAATTTTCATGATGTTCGTACAGGCTGGAGCGAATTCTTTCCAAGGGGGTTTTTGGTTCAGGTAAATGGCGCTTTAGACAGAGAAGCGGTAAGGACAAAATGTTGAAAAAATCTGGTTGACTGTTATTTTCACTGTTGATAATGCACAACCAGTCAAACAAGGATAATTTACAGTCATGCAACCATTCAACACAAACTGTGCATAGAACAAAACTGAATAAATGAAAGGAAAATCAATACAGTTCACCAGTAGTAACAGTAGAGAGCGGAAACTTAATATACTACCATAACCAAACAACTGATCGCCATATAAAAAGGGGGTATCTGTGAAAGTAGGCTATCAGTGACTTCCACTGTCTCTTAGTGTTGGCCTCTGTCAGGAGGAAAACTGTAAAGTGAACGCTGGCGATCCGTTTACATATCATTTCTCATAATGCTCTCTGCCACAGGTTAGATGAATCATTTGGAACAGAAGCACGGCCTGACATCATCCAGCTTACAAACGACTACATAACTTTCTCTTTGTAACCTTATCGTTCAGTCACTGTGCATCTCATTTCAATGAGAAGAGGGTTAAGCAGAGATTGCACGATCAAACTATTAAAGTCAATGTAAGATAATACGGGTCACAGGTTGGATTTATGCAAAGACAGCATAAAAGCTGAGCTGCCAGAGGGCTTGAAAGAATTTTACAGAATCTCAAAGCGTACGAAAATGATATGGTAACAGTTTGTACAAATACACCTCAACAGTTCCCATTAATGAGAATAAGCAGCCCTGTATGAAGTTAAGTCGTTCGAAAGTCCAACCTGGAGCATAATTGCGCTACAGATACCAACGATTAGCTAGGGATCACTAACAACATTTATTATCGTTATCAGTCAGATGATCAATCCGAATGGGGATACATGGTATATCAACTGACGGATTTCGAGATATTTTACACACACACACACACACACACACACACACAAATGATCATAACTGACCTTGTCCGTTCGCCCAATCTGCAAAGAGAGGAGCGTGTATTTGACATGCTCTGTCATTTCAAAAGCAGGCAGCACGGAGGGATGCACAAGTGCACGCGTGTCTGGAAGCCAGAGTTCATTGAAAGCACTGAAAAACAGATTAAGGGAAAACATCAATTGGTTACAAAAGTGAAGGGAATTAAACAGACCATGAACTCAGAGGATAAATCTTCATAGTGAGCTTTTCTTACGAAGGTGGCAGCATGAGAATATAATCAGCAACAAATAAGGCGGCGACAGAAGGAAACGGTAAAAGTAAAACTGGAACGAGTTAATTGCACAAGCAAACATAGACAGTCAATTTGCGTCTAATGTACCCAGCTAGAGAAAGGCCACACATTTTAATGCAATTCCTAAGGATATAAACGAAACGCTATTTCAAATCTATACAATACTTTAAAAAAACAATTCAGTCTAAATGATCCGGATAAAAATTGGTCAAGAAACAGCAACGATGAATCAGTGTTTTGTTGATTGTGAATAATAGTTCACTGTTGATACCGAACTCACAAATTAATGGAAAATAACACTGGCAGGTGAAAAAAAACAGTGAGAACCTCGTGTGAAAGAGATAAACAAAATATCTATTCGCCACAACGATGTATGCATACACGACGAAGGACTCACCGGACAACAATGAAAACGGAAGAAACAACCGGTTCTAGCAGTGGAACAGTGATCTGCTGTAACTGAAGACAAGAAATTGATAATGTATTACCATGCTGATGTTATCATGAATTTAAGCAAATAAGCAAATGCGTAGGACAAAGTGTAGAACATCAGGAGCATCAGAACACAATATATATCACACAAGAGTATACTTACTTACATCACTTATAGCTCGGTTGTTTGTTTATTTGCAAAGTGTAGACGTCTTGATATTAAATGCATGGATATAGATGTAATTATTTTCAGTAGGTAGGTCCCTTTCTTTCCCGTTATGTTTCTTTTTTTATCCTACACAGGGCTTGCCTTTTTTCCCTGTTGTATAGTAGTTAAGCGGCAGTGAGTACGACTGATGTATTGCTGTCTAAGATGAGGATGAGTATATAATGGCAACTTATAAAGGCTACGACAACGACACCATTTTTGCTGTTGACTTCGTCTTTTGACCCGATCTATTAGTACGGTTGAACGGAGACATTGCAAATCATTTAGATTCTTGCCACAGAACCAGAGAGGTTGGATGAAAATCAAACCTATCAACTTTTTTCAAAGCAATTATTAAGAGACAATGTTCACGAATGGTTGTATGTTTGATACGGAGCTTCGGAACTCGGCTGGGGCTTCAGTATGATCACTAGTCAAGTTTAGAAAACAGGGAGTTAAGATTGACAAGTCGTGCGGAAGAAACACTCATGTATGTATCCGATGAAATGGCAGGGATTTGCACCTTTTGTATCAATCTACTCCTGACATGTAGTGGCAGTGGACTATAACTGATAACGTTTACAAGCTCGATTGGGAGGCAGGCACCTCAAGTTGAACAGTCCAATTAGCCATATTGTGTAGGAGTTATTTGTTCCGTGATTGTATGATAACCAAGCCTCAGTGTAAACCCCTGTTGTATGAATGCCGATGATGATATGTGGTGAAATCAAAACCCGATGAGGTTAGTTTAAAAAAACAGCAAGGTGCAAATCAAAGTAAAACAAGTTGTTGGGATAGAAACTAAGATAGTATACACGTTTAAGCACCTGCTGGGAATTGGCTGGTTCTGAAAGACGTCTGGAGGTGGCCAATAATGCTAGCACATTCTGCCCGAATGTGATACGCATTTGCACATAGGGTGACTGAAAATCCTGGTGCGCAGATATGGGCTGGTCCAGACCGAGAATGGAGACTAGACCGGAGCCACCAGTCGCACATGAGGTCAACAGTCGTAGCATTGGTGTAGACTCCGAGGTGGGTGTCGGAGTGGACCAGGCCGAAGTAACATGGCTGACCAACTGTTTGAGCAAATCACGTTGAACCTCGATCGACTGCGGGAGACGCAAGCTAAAGAGTGACGCGCATAACAAAATTTTACCAAGGCACGTTTGATCACACATTTACATACAACGAATGAAACGGACGATGAAACGGAATGAAAGAAAACAACCGGTAACCTGAGAAAAATGAACCGACACACGAAAATAACTACTTACCATAGCAAGATTAGCGCCTCCAGAAGTACGCATTTTTCGACCATGCCACAATTAGGGTCAGCCCACAAATTGGTTACTTCGGTGCCAATTCCGTCAAAATGAGTCTAACAGGAAGAAAAAGAGAATAAGCTTGAAATGCCTGATAAAAGATTAAAGCAAGATGCATGCTCGGATGATAAATCCACGTACGTAACTAATGTAAGTGGGCAAAATACGAAGACGCGTCATGTAGCCGGAGTTCCGCATAATTCATGAGCACAATGAGATAGGTACGGCTAAACTTATAATAGAGTCATTGAGCAAACTGAGGACTACATTACAAACTCCTAGTTTGAAGTTCGACATGGAGACATTTCAGAACCTGGTCACATTGATTTGAGTCAGGCAACAAACAGTATGTTGTAGAGGATAACAAACTTACATTACAAATACGATTGTTCGCGATCTAGAGAACTTTAATGGAAGATGAAGAACCAGTGGGCTAGTGTTTCTTTTCTATGCATATTAATGCAAGGGTTGTGCTCAAGCCTAAGTGCATTATAACTTAAAACAGTCTGCAAAGAAATTACGCTTCCACAGTACGTATACCTATGTAGGTCGAACGTCACTTCTGAGTCAGTAAATTTTGGGGGGGAAAATGGAATCGAGCTTCGCAACTGCTAAGGCTTATGAGCAGTGGACATCCAAGTCACGGGCAAGTGTTGGACACAATCCATGGCAATACGCACTGCACTAACAGTGAAAATCGAATGAAACACTTCTATTCAAAAGCGGACGGCGGAAAATCGTATATGAACATACTACCTCCAAGTTCAAGTGGTTTCTTTTATATCGATCAAAAGCCTTGATTACCAGCTTTCAGTAGTATATTCATGAATGGCCGATTATTTCGAAAATAGTTCATACCGACGGTCAATGGTAGACAGCTGTTTCGACCCAATTGGACCTCATCGACACCACGTACACCGGTAAATCAAACTTACAACTCGTGAATGGGCGGCAGATTGTAGTCCAAACACTTGTCCATTAGACTTAGTTTGCAGGTAAACCACAAAATAGCTGATCATCTTCAGCCTTCAAGCGAAAGGAAGCGCAACAACAAAGAAGACTAGGGCGAATATCTGTCTGATGAACCTCATAAGATCGTAGGCCACTCAGGCAGCTGGAGGGACAACAAAATCAACGATTGGTGATCAAGTAGATAAATAAATAATGTTACCATAACTCGCTCCGGACACGATCGGGTGAGACGAAAAAACGCGGAGGCAGTTGACATGTGCATATCAATAACTTGTTTCGATCGGAGCACACTGACATTCGGACCGGCACCATTCGTGGTCGGATTGAAGCGGAAGCATGCAAAAATCTGCAATGAAAACAACAATACCGTAATTGCACAACTGGTCGCAACCGATCTAAAAATAAACATTTAACAATGTTGGGAAGGGTGAGGAGATAGGCGAATAAGTATGGAAAAGCAGCTAATACCTAGAGGCGAAGAACGCCGGCCATAGCAAGAATAAACAAGCACAAAGGAACTTAGGTAAAATGACTGTCCAGTATACGTTGAATGCACCGATTTCCACACTGCACAACTACTGGCTGACAACTGTAGTCAACGACCTATCCTTATGCATAAAATCTTAAATCATTTATTTGCTCTCGAAGTGATCCGTCATCTCAATTGCTATAATCATGAGCAACGACAGCCTAAACCATAACACCAGTGCATACGAATCCGACCGGACACACATTAATGGATTTCCTAACCGCTTTTTCAGCCAGCAAACTACAGTTGGTTCGTTATTAACACTCAATGAAAACTGCGACGAATCAGAGACCAAAGCAGTCAAACGGAGATTTTTCTTTATAGAAACTGGGTTACGTTTCCAGTAACTGAAGAGACCCAGCTGTCGCGACCATTGCTAGGACAAACTCGCCATGAGAAGGACCAATGTGCTCCGTCAACTAATGACCCGTTATCAATCACTGATGAGTTGTTGGGAATTTTGGTAATTTCAAGTTGAACATCACTCCTTATTGATCGCAGCGTTCGCATTCCGATAGACTTTCCAGCCAGCCTTTTCGAAAAGAAGCATTAGACTTGAGTTTCGCTCTTGTTAGAGCTTTTCAGCAGTGGATATCCTTGCTGCGGTTGAGGTAAGAACTCCTAATCGCGGAGTTAACAGACAGCAACTGTGTTACTTATCGAGATGATCGGGCAACCTGAACAACACACAAGCGAAAGTGGTTGAATGTTCAGATTTGATGATGGAGTCGTGCCTGGTGTGAGGTCAGTGGCACAGTGGTCAACACGGTTACCACATGAATGCGTGGCCAGAGTTCTAACCCCAGCCGTGGCAAGGATATCTACTACCGACGGGCTGTAACAAGAGCGAAACTCGAGTCTAGTGCCTTTTTTCGGAAGAGGCTGGCTGGAAAATCTACCTGAATGTGAACGCTGCGATCAAAAAGGAGTGATCTTCAACCTGAAACATCAAAGGTTGTCAACTACATATTACTAGGAGACAGTACAGGAAGTCAAAGAACAGACTGACCACAAGTGCTCAATATCCGACTAGACAATGCTGTTCCATGCTACCAACTGAAAGTCGTCCGCAGTCTGGGACTACAGTCAGACCATTCTTGATACACATATAAGACAATCAGCCAACCTTGACGTAGCAGTAGTCAACCCTAAGTAGTTGAACACTTTTATTTTGACGTTCAGCTCCGTATATTTTATTATGCAGCTGCGTATATGACAACCTCCGTAACTGTACTGGCCTGATGGAGAAATACTGAAATACACCTGTTCATTATGTCATATCTCTTAAACAAAGAAATGGAATTTTATTAATAAATAAGAACTTAACCAGTAATGTAAATGCTTTCCGTAATTCACAACTTGGCCTTTTTGAATTTGAGAATGGGCAGCGACGAAAGTCTGAGGCATACCAAAAACGGAATCAGTCCTGAAGGTGTTATAAAGTACAGAGAAATGCTGAGCGATAGCAGCTCAAATGAGACCAATGGAGCTGACAATGGTAGTGTTTAGAAAATAAATCGAACGGTCAATAAAATTAGCGATAAAATCTTAATAAATGGGATGTGTGCAAAAATAAAACAATGAAAATGACACACCGAAACCGAACCTGGGATAAGAGCGGGATAAGCAACTCTGCATCATGGCGAGAGTTCACGTGTTGCATTAAAACGCAGGCACACATGATTTGTTTGCCTCGTAAATTTGGATCCACAGAGAATGGGATTTGTAAAAACTGCCGCAGCAAAGCACTGCTTGCGTGATCAAACTGATCTAGTTGTCCTCGAACAACGAATCCGTCCTTGATAGAGGCCAATGTACTTTCAATGAAGAGCTCGAGTACGTCCCAATCACAGACGAGCGAGGAAGGACATTCGCCCCGAGACTCATAATCTAAATATGTACGAGAAGACGTCACACCAACTGTACAGTACAGAAAGCACGGATAAAAGTTATGCAGCACACATAAAAACGTATCTAGCCATTTGAACCAATTAACTACTCCGAGTAAGGCCTGGCCTCAGACAGATCACACAGCCATTAGTTATAGGTGGTAGGGTTCCATTCAGGACTGTCGTTTTTAATGCAGCACATAGTTGGATTCACAGCATGCGTTGGTGCGTTGTCGTTTTGTTCTTAATTTTGCTACGCCATCGGTAAAGCATAAGTACCAATTAGCCTAGAAAGCAAACTCGGCTGTTCTCACTCCGAATATCTTAATAGCTGCTGGACCCGAATCTCATACACGATCTATGAGGCGGATACTATAGCATGCAAGATGGATTTCAGAAAGATCTATATTGACGAAACACTCTTCACGGAAATTCATACAGAGATTACAAGGGAAGATATCAGTACGGAACTGAAGTTCATCCAGATCACCGGTGGTGAGGTTTGTCTAACGGAGAAACCGGTTTTTCTTCAAAGAACACTGACAGAGTCTTCAAGCTTATTCGTGTTACTTGTCCAGGGCGTCCGTCTGTCAGTGAAACTACCAACGAGGCAGACAACACATCCGCACATAATTCTATGAGGTAATGGCGCTCGGCGCAACACTTTGAGAATCAACTTAGCTGGCCTCCTCCTTCTACCGTGTTACCGCCACAAACTTGCAATATGGTACCTAGTCGGTAGTTTTAAGACCACCCGTTAAACTAAGATCCGCAATTGCATTTTGGTTCTCAGACAGGGTCTGCACTTCAGTTGGTCTCGTGCCGGCAATTTTTGAAAAAGGTAGAGAGGCGTTAGTAGAGGCCTTGACTCAATTGCTTCAACTTGTGTGGACGATGGAAAACATCTGCTGGGGTCACTCCATAATAGTTCCCATATTTAATAAAAGTGGTCCGGGGCTCTTCCGACAACCAAACGTAGGTGAGCCTGACCCCAGTAATTACTAGGATTCTGGCATCCACCCTACTTCGTCGACTCACTACAGCCCAGGAGGTAAACAAAGAGAAAAACAGGCAGGATTTCGCCCTATGAGGCGATGCACTGATCAAATTTTTAGACTTTCAAACTCCGTCGTGGACCTCTGATCCGACTGTAGACTGACTGATCGTGATTACGCTGAAGAAAAACTGTTGTTGTTTGACAATATTCAAGCATCACAAACAAAGCAATGTTAGAAGCTATTTTGAGATCGTCTAAATCCTTCAGAATTCGCTTGGCAACATCAAAGTGCGAAGTACACCTGCAAAACTGCTACGATTACGCAGATTTGATGTTGGATAACAAAGTTATGG
>JTDE01020782.1:10547-31970 GCA_014338405.1 Paragonimus skrjabini miyazakii | reverse complement strand
ACAACGAAGACGTTAGATAGTGGATATTTGGTAGCGACTGTCAAGCGAGTTCTTTTGTTCAAACTCTGAGTGTGCACAGACCTACGGATTTAGACCACACATTAAGAACGGCAGCTTATCGTGTGTCACATCGAGAACTCTTTGCCGATGCTGCGGCTGACGGACGTAAGCTGCAAAATGGGCAGATGATGACCAGGTGTATAGAACTGAGGTCGTTCACCAAAGGGTTGGCTAATGTAGGTCGGGTTAGTCTACCGGGTTGAGTCCCTCATAACTCACAATGTAACTTTTCCAATATCGTACTCAGCTGCCGTCTACATGCTCCTCGGATGCTGTACACTCATAGCATGTTATAGGGTATGTTAACCGACGCTTGATTTCATTAAAATGAAGGTTTTTCTTACCAGGTGACTGGTTAAGCGCATCTTGATGCAGGCAAGAGTATCAGTTTGTTTACATCGCTTGACATTTTTCAAGAAGATGATCACATAGTCGGTTTCAAAGTAAGTAAGTTCCATGATGATCAGAAGATCCTGATTTGATTTCTGCCACGACTAAAAACGTGGCGTCTCCACCAGTGTTACACACCGTTTGCTGAACATGTGTGTCAAGGTAAGACGGGTGCAAAAATTGCCAACTGTGACGCCATAGTTGTTATCCAGTAATCCATCCTACAAACGCAAAACCGCATTAAGTGCCAAAGACTGATCGTTTTGCGGGTATTGCGCACCCAAATTCGGTAACATACACATATTTCGCCCCAGTATCCATCAACATTAACAACTTTACCTCACACATGTTTGGTATACGGTTTTTTTAGTGGTGTTGGTTGCTTATTGGTAGCAAAAAAAAACGGATAACTGCAAACAGTTCTACATTTTTCAGTGAATCCTTCGAAAGTACATCGTGTCTGAATGGATTGAGCACAGCCTGTTGCAACTGACCTCTTATTGTTAAAGCAGAAGTGTTTCTTGACCACACAAAAAAACAGTGTCAAAACACAGCTCATCTGAACATTAAAATTTCCAACTTTTTGCTCCAATGAAACAGAAAGATTACTAGGATTATTAGGACTCAATGCAAGTAGTTCGTAGCAGAGATTTACCGACGAACAGAGGGAATCCATCATATGTACCCCTGAGTGCAATTTTTTTTTACATCAGGGTTGATAGTGAATGCATTCATTGTCGGTGTTTTTCCAGTGAGTAAATTAGTCTCTCCCATTTTCAACTTTCGTTAATCTTCATCTATGAGAAGAACACTGCTGGGGCCGAGTTCCCATTGTTGCTGACGGCGGGCGTACGTTTAACCAACCAGCTATTTACATATGGTTGTCTTACGCGCCAGCGGCAGTCAAGATATTGGATCAAACGCTTTCCAGAACATCAAAAGGCACTGAACTATAATAGCAATGTGACTGCAAAAGACACTTCGCCTGGGAAGCTGTTTATTACCAGACATCTAATGCGAGGTATGTGAAAATATACAACCAATGAACACGAATATTATTGAGCACACCTTTGGCAGCCGTGCGCCGCAACTATCTTTGGTGACACGTCCCGTATCGTGCATACACACGTTTCCAACAGTCATTTCTAGCTCTCGGTTTTTCAAGCGCTGAGAACTATTATGTTTTTGCGCGTTCGGCTCGCACTATGCAACTAACGTGCTAAGCTGTACGTTATGCAATAACGGTAGTTGATCCAACGTTGTCCTCACAGCACTCGATGGTGACATTTCAAGTAACCGAAAATGTATTGAAATCTAAACGGATCATACGAACGTAAGTTTGCAAGCGAAGACGACCTTTGCTATTACACCTCGGGGAAAACATGCGATCGTTTGCACAGACCGACATATACACAAACCAACCATGTGACACGGAACATCTCAGACATTCAAATTCCATTTGTAGAACAGTTGAAGTGAGTTTCAATTTGATAATTTACATGCTACTGCCAGGGAACCATACTTACCTATCCAAAAACGCCTCCTTTCCGAAGAAAACGAATTTAACCAATCATAATTGACAGAAACCCTCAGACAGGTCCAGAAGTAAACTTCACTATATTCACATCTAATCGATCTTTAAGCTTGCACGTTCACTGGTTGTCGGGTAACCTTGACTACTATTTTTAATAACTGTCCTTCAACCTGCTGATTCAAGAGTGGTTGCAAGTGTAAAGTGAAACCGAAACTGAGGAAACGTGCATCATATGTTTTTAAACGGCGACTAATCACTGCCTTTCTCCCTTGTGCTGTAGAGTCGGCGGTCTGCGCAATCTCCTAATTAGAGGCCTCAATTGAGGACAAACTAACTGACCGAATCGTGACGTAATGCCCCATACTGTTTCTTACTCTTTCTTTATTTCTGCAGTAGTGTTACGTGTGCTCAATAAATGGTTATTGGTGAACTCTCGTTTGCCTTCTTGACAAGTATATTACAATTTGGCGATCCTGTCATGATATAAAAGGTGCCAGAATAAAAAAAGTTGCAGGATAAAATAAGCGCCAGGACACAAAAGGTATCAGGATAAAAATAAGTTTACGAAATAAATTGTAAGCAAACGAACAGAGGACCCGCATGTACCCTATATGTCGTGACAACATGAACACTAGCCGAATTGTAGAGTCTGGAGCACCGCGGACGATGTTGTACGAAAAGGGGAGTTGTGTAACGCGCAGTCGAAACCAGCAAGCGCGAACGGATTCAATCTGAACTGTGTAACAGAGCTGTCTTTCTGATGACGCCTTACTTTCACTTACGGCTCGGTTGTTTGTTTGCAAGGTGTAGGCGCCTTAATGTTGTATGCTTGAATGTAGACGTATCTATTTTTAGTAGTTAGGTCACTTCCCGTTCCGTTCTTTTTTTATCCTCTCTTCCTACACAGGGTTTGCTCTTTTTCCCTCATGGTTGTATGGCAGTTAAGCACCAGCGTGAACCAGTGATGTATTGCTGTCTATGATGATGAACAGAGCGTGCTGCTGTGTTGTTGGTGTCGTTTTAGTTTTCGTTTGTGTAATTCGTATGCATGGCTTACTGGGTCTTTGGCTCAAGCTTGTTTGTGTTGTTTCCTTTTACAGGACTGTTGCTGGAACCACTACTTGGGAAGAACGCTGTTCCCTGGTGTCTCCACATTGCCCCAAAGTTCATCATCATCATCATCATCATCATAACAGCCATGAGCCTGACCAAAAGGTACTGTGGCTCGGGCCGCCGTTCACCTCAACAGTGACGTAGAATATCCTAGAAGAAAACGTTACTGAGGAGGCTGAAAATTAATGAGAGAAGGCTAACAGGAAGAATTAGAAATGGTATGGATACAGGTCCGCCATTGACTGCGACACATCGCCATCTCGGATAGCGTCTCTAACTCGGATAGTTAGAGTCCACGAATTTTACGGGCATCAACGTAAAAACGGCAGGTTAACATGTTACACAAGTAATCATGCACCATATATGTATCCCAGTATTTTCCTTTCTGTTACGTTCGCACGCGAAACAAAATGACCTTTAGCATTCATCCGTTGATTATGACTTGGAAGGAATTAGCGGGATCAGTTCGCGTTTTTCTTCAGGCATCTGTTTTGTTTACCTCAAGGCAGAAAAATCGAGTTATGTCAAGCGCTCGTTTATTCCGTTGTTCATCCAATCTATTTTCCTAGACGTTTACAACAGTCACATTGTAAATGATTGGAAGCTGAATTTATTAGGTGATGATTCTCGGTGGAATCAACAGGAAAGAATGTTGGGCTACTGCAAGCTTTACCAATAACGTCATGAAAAAATGGCTACCAGGGAATACGAACCACCGACCGTCAGGTAGGGCGCCGATGCGCTAACCATCTCGTCAGGCAAACACCTGCGGGGTGTGTGCAGGCGTCAAATGTTAACGCTTAACCTCTGTAAACAAACTCCACTTGGTTGTAGGTTTTATATTTTGTTCATCATTAATTTATTACGTAGAGAACCAGTTCGAGCTGGGTAACTGTTCAACATCCCATGTTGTTTAGCCCAAATACAGAGGTTTACAACTGCTCTGAAAGACTGAATATAATCAGGAATGATTACAATTTCTATATTAGTCACAGACTAGATTAATAAACTAGACTGGTTCGACGTGTCATTTAATTCAGGTGCCAAATTTATGTTTTCTCATAAGAACCCAAGACTAGTGGTAAATAAAGATGTAAAGGCACCAACTGACTCTGAATTGCAAGGAAATTATCACAGACTCATGATCGGTGTACAAGGACAAAGGCTACATTGCACTATTGTTCAGGTGCAAAACCAGTTTTCTGTCCCAAAAGACCGGTACAATACACTGCTATTGCTTTCCTAGAGGATGAGTTGAATCTACCCGAACAAACAGGAGTTATCAGTCCAGTAAGTTAATCACTTTGAGCCACACTAGTGGTAGCAACCAGAAAAAAAAAGATTTACTATGACAATGTGGTGACTTCGCAATCGGTCTAAAAGAGGCATATTATCGACTACTCGGTATTTGCACGTAAAGTTAAACGGTGGCAGTCTTTTCCGAGACCGATATTTTAGAGATCTAGTAATAGGTCGAAGTCGACATTTGCAGGAAACAATTTTGAAGTATCAACATACATCGCGGACTGTATTAATGCGACCGCCTCCCAGTTGGCGTGAACCGTGCTCCGGCGACCTCTCAGCAAATTATGAGCACGCTGCTAGGTTGTTCAACATACACGACAACTTATATGGATGATATTGCCATTGTTGAAGATTGTCAGTCGCAGTTTGCTCTGGTCTTTACACACAGGTGTTCTGCATGAAAGATATTCAACACCTCGGTTTCGCTACCGTTCAGGAGGGTTGTAGACCAGATCCAGATAAACTGAAAGCTGTAACAGAAATACCTCCATCAACAGATAAAATTACCTTCTGACCATTCCGAGGTCTGGTGGATTATCACAACTGTGTGCCTCATGTACACGATGGTTATGTATAACTGAATTAGCTACTCACGAATGTTTCATCACGGTTGTGGTCATTGACCTGCCAGTGCATATTAGGTAAATTTTGACTTTGAATGTGTTTTTAATCTTTCAAGACCTAGAACTAGAAATCAGTATAGCAGCAGATGCGTCAAAGTACGGTATTGAAGTGGTTTTCAGGTATTTCACGCGGACTAAATTCGACAGAAAAGAACTATAGCCAATATTTGCACTGAAGAAATTCCATAAAATTTTGCACAGAGGGAAAATTGCTTTACACAAACATCACAAACCTCTCCTGGTAATTTGTGGTATTCCGATCCACATCGCCAATCGATTACAACGATCGGCTAAGAGGTTACTAAGACAACATTTCGAAATCCAGTTTAGGATAATATTGAATTTTAAGCAAACATGTACGTTGTCTTGTCTAATAACAGAACAGACATTTACAAAGACTGAGGAAGACTCAATCATCTCATCAATATCATTAGATAATGAAGAATCTTTTCAGACTCAGTACGTAACTTATCAGTAACTGTTAAAATGGTGTCAGAGACAACAGCAAAAGGCGGCTCAATACAGCAATTTATGAAGTGCCTTCAGAAAGGTTGTCAAACCCATTCAGTTGATGAAGGATTTATTCGTCATGATTATCGGTTATCTGATGCTAGCTGATCGTGTAGTGAATCCGGCAGTTATGTTTACTGGCCGCGAATCGACAGTCAAATCGAAAATTTGGTTCGAACTTGTAAAACTTGTGCAACGGCAACAAAAAGACTTTAAATTTTAACTATACTCATCGCTCAGGGCTGACGAACTAGGGGGCCCGGATGCCCTTTGATTTTTTAGGTCCGTAAAACGGACTTTCGAATTTAACGGCAGTAAAGGCACACTCAAAGTGACCATAAGCTTCTCCCAAGCGAAAAGGCAAAATATCCCTTTATCAGATGCGGCGATTATTCTTTCGACTTGGTGTCCCGGAGTGTTTACTGATTGACAATGGACCACAGTTAAATTTAGTCAAATCTCCGAAATTTTATTGCAATGGGACTTGTCAAATAATTACACCCGTTCATCCTCTACAGTTGAAAGGCCAAACAGAGATTTGTAGACAAGTTCAAAAGGGCTGTAAATGAATTTGAGGGAGAGCGAACCGTAGAGGAAGTTATTAACGTTGAGGACCTACCGTCCAACAGCTAACCCAGCGACACCGGAACAACAGTTACCGCCTAAAGCATTTCTGACAAGACGGTTAAGGATTCCACTTGATGCAATATGAATAAAGACCCTTCCAACGAAGAGATATGCGCCAAAGGAATTGCAGTTCAACAAACATCACGTTCACTCCTCAGACAATTTCGACCTGGAAATGCAATCTACATGGGGCGTATGCGTCACACCGGAGAGTTTGGACACTCAGGCACCACTGTCAATCATGAAAGTAATATTGTTGTTAGGATGCGCATCTCCTAACGAAACAACCAGAATGCATCACGCCATATCGATCGGTCGGCCCAGCTCAGATGGCATGGTCGTGGGTGGTGGTATGGTTCCATTCAGCCAATCAGACTGCAGGTGTACGGTCGAACACCTGTGCGCCATCTGGACTGTTTTTTCTCACGTTGCCTTCTGATGCCCTCTGTAACGTGATTTGCTCCGAGGTCGTGACTGCCATATATGATTGTTTCATGTGATTCGCTCTGTGTCTGTCGGCCATTTATGGTGATCGTTTTGTCCTATAAGTTTAGAGCTTCTGTGGCCTAGTTTTGTCTCGCTCTACCAATAAACGATGTTACCGCGTCTCTTCTCATTTCTCGGTTTTGGGTCAAGCGACTGAGCGCGTAACCAAGGCGACGATACAATAGTTGTATATCAGGTTAGCAATGGTAACTTTATTTGGATGTACCATATCAATCATCTGAGACCACGAGATGACAGCAACCAGGATTACGACAGCTTAACAATCAACAACCGATTGATATATTGTTTGATACATTCCCACAAACACAATCGCTCTCGGCCACCTGAGACGCACGTGATTTTCGCGAACATTATCATGATTGCCACCCAACCAGTTGTTTGTATGTGAAACCCGAGAAACCATCCCTACATCTGATTAACTTACTTTTGTTGATTGGTCGGGTTTTAACAAATTGTAAACACAATAAAATATGCATACCAATTTGGTCTAATATCTGCTAATCATGAACACCGCCTTTAAATCCGATGTTCTTAACAGTAGCCGCAAGGTTACTCAACTGTCCATGTAGTTATCTCAGTGTGCACTGGCAAGACTGAAGAACAGATTGATGTAGTCTTCACAGTGCAATGCGATTGACCACATGAACTCTTCCCCTCCACTATCCGTTCTGGGGCAACTTTGACACCCAAACAAACACTCATCTAAATCGGTCAGATGGAACTGTTGTTTTTATCAAGCCCAAATACACTTTGTTCAGAATCATGGCATCCGTTCGTTAAAATTACAATCTGAGCCATATATGACCAATTGGTTATTCTAGGTGAACACATTCACCCTTTACTAGCTTGCGTTCAATTTACGTGATTTCTCTCAAAGATGGATGGAGTGTAAAAATTATAAAAACATAAAAAGTTAACAAATGATAGAACAAAAATGTCGCATGATTTAGAGGTTGAGAAACAGTCAAAAATGACTTGCTGATCGCTTTGGTGCTAAAGATGATCAGTGAGGCAAATGGCAGATAATGGAAATTTCGAAAGTAAAATTCGGTTGTAGCAGGATGTTCTTAAAAGTGTGGTACTTGCTGATTTTGTAAAAAAAAAAAAAGCAAAAAAGAATTCAGGCGAAATCAAAAAATGACTAAATAAACCGGCTACGTAACTGTTTGTACGAAGCAAAACACTGAAAGCGATAAAAAGTCATTTCAGATAGAAGAGGTTAACACAATATATTTGTACACACGATGCACATAACCAACTCACACCAAATCCAATGAATGAACAAGCTGGCTATGTTGCTCCGGTCACCGGGAGATTGGAGTGGATAGTTAATAGATAACGCACATTTATTCCGATTGCGAATCAGGGAAAAACAATCTACAGCGGTTACGTGGGAGAAAACTAGTTACCACCACTTAACCGCAGTATTAACCGTGCCAAGCAAGACCACAGTCGGCAACCAAACACAGTATTTATGATGAAGATGGACAAACTAGACGAATGAAGTGTAATCTAAGCAGAATGAAGCTTACCATCGGTTGTTGTGCAGGAGGTTTTCAGGAGATCATCGACCAAAGCAGTGATCATTTGAAAAATTTCCACAGACCAATGAGAGTTTGCTAGATTAAGGCACCGAATCACTTCGGACCGATATTCTTGTACGGCAAAACAGAAACCAATGATAAAAATGACAAACATTGAGTTAGATTTAACGACCAGTTAAAAAAAAGAAAATGAGAGCGAAGCAATTAACATGTAACAATTGAGAAACTCGGGAACGACATTCTAAACATAGTATTACCTGAAGGAAAACAGGCAGTATAAATTGAACTCAAATGTAAGTAAAAGACGAGCCGAATGTTTAGCATGATCATTGAATATCCAAAAACTAGCTTAATCATAGCAAGCAACCGAGGTCTTACTTGCAAAAAATCCACTGTACTCATCGGAATCAAAAACGCCACGAGCCCATTCACTGTGTACACCAGAATCATTCGGAAAACCCTCCTGAAAAAGTGGGTGGATTGAACGAGGCATATATATCGATTTTGAAAGAAAAAAGTAATTTATCCTGTTTCAGAGCACGAAACAGTTCACACAGTACAGTACTTTTCTAAACAGAAGATAAGTCGCCGGGGCAGCATCCAAGGCTGAAGGGCGGATGGGTTAATTGGTTATAATGTTTACAACATTCAAAATTTTATCTTTGGTAAATGCGACTGAGAGAAGGCTTTTCACATCTCCGGAATAAATGAAAATTGTGGATGATGAAGTTACAATAAAACACACTCTTGGAGTGAAATAGGGTAATTGGTAGGTATGGATTTTGAATGTGCTTTATTGAACGTTCGTAGTGGAATGTGGGCCAGTTACTTTCGTGTAAATTTTGTTATGCAACTGAGATCGTCGATCCACTTTCACTGAACAGGAAAGGGAATGAAATTATAAGACGGAATTGACACACTCAACTTGATGTTTTCATAGAACGAAAGTTCACTTGTTAGTTGAGCCCCGTTCACTAAGGTTATGTCCACTCCTCAAAAATCTAACCGATCCGTTAACTCGGCTTAAGAGAAGTGGACATTTTGCAGTCAGTTCCATCGTTTCAGCTACTTTAAACAGTCCTCAGCTCATTGAGACAATAGTTCAGGGTAGTTTCTCAGCATAACCGATTAACAATCGTTGCAAACGAATAGGATCAGCTTTCCATTTGTAAAAGTTCATCAGACGAATTCGACAATTATTGCTAAGGAGAAGTAACATGTTAACTATAGAAGATTTGTCTAACAAACACCTATAATTTGATGATTACACGATTGAATATTAGTTTTATGACATAGCCTGAACACAGTCCTAGTCCGAACTCAGTTAAGAACCTTTGGAGGTTTGTGTATAAAAACAGACGTGCATAGGTATAGTAACCGGAGCCGATGGATGTAACTTAGGCGGCCCGAAGTGAAATTTCACGATCAAATGTAAATATAACAACTGTAAGTGTTTGTGAGAAATGGAGGCGAGATTTTATTTTATAGCCCGACAATCCACTGTGAACTTAAGTGTCTTAATAAATAAGCGATCAGGCAATCTCTGCTTAGACTGATTCTAATGTTTTTCACCGATGAAACCATAACTTCAATTTATGTGCATTCTGAAACCGCATGTGCATACAAAAGCGTTTTTTTCGTGAAAAAAGATAGACATGCGAAAATATCTGATGTTCGCATAGTTTTGAAAAGTGATGTAACACACTCGACAAATCCTCAAGCGCACCAATAATTCCACGATATTTCAGACATTCGTCCAGTTGAAACTTCAGCATTCACAAAGGTTATTTATGTCAGGGGTGCGGAAACATTTTGACAACAAGGAACAGCCATAAACCAAATGTTAATCAACCAGAGACCATCATAAATTCGCACGTTTGTCTTTCGACTACGGATGTTGCATCGGTAGCTCACTAGTTCTACAGGACAATGAACATACAGAAACTGAGAGCAAAACTCAGCTCTTCATAGAATATGGATAAACACAACTCAATCATTGCGTAAACAACAGCATACTTCTGGACATATAAAGACTATCGACGAAACGTTCCAGATTCAAACGTTTAGCAACTGAAATAAATTGCTTCCCAACAATAGACGAAAAATTAGTATTCAAAGTTTGCAAATCCAGATACACACTAGTCATCCGAAATACCCCAAGCCAGGAATGTGAATGGCATTCCATAATACTGGAGTTGTTCACCTCGCTCTTCTTTGCAAACAGCCAACACGAACACACTGTTTTATTCGTAAACGTGCACGTTCGACATACGTATCGCTCAGTGTTACATGAAGGCTTTCAGGACCTTAGAACATCAATGCGGAATGTAGTTTTATAGTAAGCAACCATGCGAAACACACAGTTGGCAACGACAACCATGAACAATCGTGAGCGGATTAGATCGGCCTTTCAGCGATCGGCTGTGAACGGACCTCGCGTCGAGTGGAAGACCGACGGGTTGGGCGACATATACAGTTGTCATCATCATAGACAGCAATACATCAGTGGTTCACACTGATGCTTAACTGCCACACAACCACGAAGAAGAAAATGCAAACCCTGTATAGGAGAGAAGAAAAAAGGGAAGAGGAGGGGACCTAACCACTAAAAAATAGCTGCGTCTGCATTCAAACATACAACATCAAGGCACCTACACCTTGCAAACAAACAACCGAGCTGTAAGTGAAAGTAAGGCGTCATCAGCAAGACAGCTTCCTCACGGCTTTCACTGCCCCGCGTCATTAAATGCACTCACTTCACAGACAACTCGGCCAAACAACGACAACATTCACGCCACCGAGCTCAGTTAGCCGCCATCTCACCTAACATCTCAAGCCACCGACTCTGTGAGTCGCGAGGGCTCCAGACCGGGAGACGAATCCGATCTACAGTAGCCAACCCCTTCGTGAACGATTTCATTTCTTTACCTCAGGCCATCGTCTGTCGACGACGCACCTTACGCCAACCGGCCGCTGCGTCGGCAAACAGTGCTCGGTGTGGCAAACGACTAGCTGGCATCCTTAGTACATGACCTAACCACATAAGTCTGTGCAAGTGTAGGGACTGAACGGAAGAGATACGTACTGAAGATAAACAGCGTAAAAGGGAGAATGGGCGAACTAAAAAGTCATATATGCCATTGACGACTGTCAATCATACTCTAACGAGGGGCACCCCATTAGGCATGTATATAAAGATTTAAAGCATGCTGATCATTCACTTGGCTATATTTCTATAGAATATTTAACTACTAGCAAGATAGCAGTAGACATAATTTGATTTAGATTCAAAGCAAGGATGCAAACATAGAGAACCCACAGACGAAAGGGGCTAGCACGAAATTCATGGGGAGGCGACAACTGTAATAAATTGTCAGCAACTTCCAGTTAACAACAGCAATAATAACAATAGTAATAACAACAGGTAGTGAGCATTCAAATAACCTTTCTGAGACTTCGACGCCATGACATGAACAGAGTCGGAACGAATGGAGTTAATCGTAGAATCAGGGAGGCATCATGCGATCCGAATGCGGCCAGCCAGAACAAGTTAGCAGACGCGGATATCATCTGAGGGAAAGCAGAACCGGTTGAAATGAACGTCTTGTACTGAAACTTTAAGCTAATCGGTTAATAATAATATTTTTCGTTAAGGGTAATATTGTATCACCAATGTAAATTCGCCGTTTGTAATAGGCGCACAACATACTATCAGTCTTGGTCGTTACACAAAGCCAACAGGGAACGATAGTGGTCGAAAGAGGGGGTACACAGATGCATGAGGAAGCAAGGTCATTCAAAATCTGACAAACATCCTCCCATTGAACGGCATGCTCGCTTGCAACCAACTCAAACGGAACGCGAGGATTTAAATGAAATTTGAATATCAACAATGAGAGTGTGATCAAGCAAAGGTATGTCAATGCCAGGTTGTCCAAATCGCGTCGTCGGCATTCATGAGAGGCCTCTCTAAGCTCGGAGGTGAGCCACTGCCGTTAGTGAATTTGAAACAGCAAAGTGTTTCGAACATTGCTTACTTTATCATCTGTGCCAACATAACATATGCGTAGCGGAAACACCTAATAAACGGCGACACGGTGGGAAATGATTGTACGAAAAATTAGGGCAAGCACTCTGTCAAGTGTGTTGATCCACTAAACGAAATGTGTTGGCTTGGATACATTTTGCAAGCGATAACCGTCATGTAGCAAAATCGATAGGCCTTGTCCGTTTCAGATTCACATCGGCCAGGGCACAAACAGACTAGGTAGCGATTTCGAATAGCAATTGTGCAACCAGTGCCAGTCCAAAGCCACTAAGACTGTACAATGCATAGACGGTACAGTGAAAAGGCATAGACGTGGCTACGATGCGACATGCTCAATATGAAAACGTGACGGTGGTCTGTCGAACAGCTACCAATCGAAGAGTTGAGACAATAGGCTAACTGTGATGTAAGCGTGTGAAAAGCGAACACCTAATCACAGCGGATATGAGGCACGAATGATCAGCTAGAGTATACCGTATGTAAACCGAGTAGCTGGCATGCTGTGCACAATTCACACGATCCTGATGACACCGGAATCAACAGTCAGAGAATCGACGCACGAAGTATGCTCGGAAGGAGGAGAAGTACTTTGATACCTAGCTTTGATTCCGGAGAGTGCCACCGGCTTCCACACTGTATCTAACGGTCGATGCTTATTTGCGGTAAAATACGTCGCCAGAAGTGACAGACAATTCAAGCCAGAAACATACTGATTATAAGTCCTTGAGCAACCTTTTCATTACTAACCGTTCGTAGTGAGGTCCAGATTTGGCCTACAGCCAAGTAGTGTCTTTCATTTCCTACAGTCTTCTACGTAACGAAGAAATTATCTTTAGCAGACTAGTATAACTGAGCAAAATAGTGCGTTCGGGATGCTTTTACAGTGAAAAACAGAGGCTGCAAGGGCATACATTCGGGACAAGTGATGGGCAAATTAGACATTTAAAATTCAAGAGGCTGAAGAGGAATCTGAAGTCATCACTAAGGTTATTTGTAGAAAGCATACACTTGGATGTTTACCGTAAGCCAACTACTTTAGGTCAAGTTCGGTAAACTTGTACATAATCTAAATAAAATTATGTTAACGTTGATGACAAAAATAAAACGTTAAGATGCCTACAATGATGGGACCGGAATACAATATTCGAAACACGGGGTTCCCAAGGTAGTAAACAAACTATGTGTTAGAACACTCATGATTTGACCGCTGTTCTCAAAACACTTCTTGTTTTGCACTCGATCTTCACTTTGAGAGAAACTCCAAACAGTAGAGCTGATACAAATACTTTCAAATCAACTCGGTTGCATTGCATACAACCAGGTTCACAGAAAGTGAATGAACAGAAGTGTGTGTGTGCTAACAACACTAGATAAGGCAAAATCCAAATAATAAAACAACCTTTACGGACAAAAATCAATTATAATGCAGCAGTTAAGCGTTTCCGATTGGCTGAGTATGAGTCAATTAAATAACATAATGAATCACGCAACGGTCCGAAGAAAGCAACAGCGAGACATCGCTAAACCATCGAGTAGATAGTAGTGTATTTATTGGAGGAAATGAAAGAAGAACTCGGAGAGAGTGAAAAAAGTGACAAAGAAAAATGTATTTTGGTTTGATGTCACGCAGGAGGAAGACATGTCCAGTTACCTTGCTTATATCAATCAATACGAACATCTAACCACACTAGCTAGAAGTATCTTTAAAAGTGTCACCATAATCAGCGTGTCCAACCACGCGTGGGTGCAGCCATTTCAGCCTTGTATGACATGTTCATCTCAGACCGCATCTATTCAAGAGAGCAAAAGACAGAGACTTGTTCATGGATGTTTACTATGTAAGCCAAATCAGTGAAATTTCATGTAGGTGGAGAAATGAATCAACTGAGTGAACCAGGAAGTCGCTAACACACCCACGTAACCGACGGTTGACCAAATCGTTCGTTTTTCGAATGGATGTCCATGTAATGGTCACATGATTGTCGCTTCCAGCTTGATTCAGGCTGTGTGGAAAGTTGGTGGCACGTCAAGCACATTAGACATTTTCATCAGCAACACGCGCCTGAACAACCGACGTGAGACCACTACGCGTATCTACACGATAGACTTGCCTATTTCGAAAGCACACCGGCCACACATATCGGTGTTTTGGGAGTGCTTCCATATTCATGCGCAACGTTACTAAGACACTAGGAGCAGAAGACAAGTAATCAGAGAACGTGATCAGCGCGAAACGGTCAAGATTTTAAGCCGTACTGATGAGGCAAGATAATACATGTCGTCCGGACTTTATATATATAGATATACATATATATATATATATAACTATGTGGGATGACAGACATGACACATTAACCTTATCGAACATAAAGATTCTTGTGAGTAAACATCTCAATCTTTTCAACGTGTCTTCACCAGGGACAAGCATAAGCACATTTGGCAACTACATGGAAGCATTCCCAAGATCGAAATGACAGATTGACATAGCTGATGTCTTAGGTTGTTCGTAAACACATCAACGGTACAGTTATGACAATTACCCGAATGGGATGGCTCGTGATGCGAAGCACGCAATCCAACACGTGGGTAGAAATATTGGTGCAACTGAATTCCATCAGAGAAGTGCATTCACACGGAGACGAATGACTTCTGTATTTGGTCCAACGAGAAACCATCTGACAACCGAGGCGAGAAACTATTTCCGACACCAGTAGAAGAATATTGTATTTGGCCTCGGAGAAAGTCAACGGTTCGTTCAAGGTAGAACTGTATCAAATGAACACATAACAATAATATAACAGTAACCACTGAACACCATTAAGAATTTGCCTAGTTTATAGGGCAAATGATATAATTTATTGAATATCATAATCACAAGAATGGGGTATAAAATGTATCACTTTTTGTAACGGTTTGGCCGGCAGGAAGTCGTAGAGTTAATGAATAAAAGACGTTACGAGATACAAATGTTTTTGGTTGCATATTAAGACCTCATCCGCAATAAAATATGGAGTCCATCAAGATGAAACAAAATAAACATTTCACGAACCAAAGGAATGTAAAACGAAAAAATTGCAAAAAGGAAAAAGTACCTCAACTGGTATTTCGATCCTCCTCTCCTAGGACCAATTAAACACCACCACTGGTAGTTCACGTGAATTCAGCACTTGTGAATGGTGATTACAAAAGGCACTCAAACAGGCGACACAAAAAATGAAATGATGCAAAAAATTGTCTACACACTCAGAGACCATCAAGAATTTTACACCAAACCACATTAGGCAACACACAATTTGAGGTTTAGTCAGCTTACTAAGGAAAATGCGTGATCACAGTGCCCTGTTATCGTGCATAAACACGTGCCACTTACCAATGTAACACGCCGGTCAACGGACTAAGATTTTCGGTGTAATAATAAGCATGCGAATATAAGTGACTGAGGTCAGTGACGGTTGAGAGCGTAAAACTGCTCGCACCAGTGATGAAACTGAATCAAAATCCAAGGTCAACTAACAACACTCTTTGAACAGCCAGTGGATTAAGCAGAACGGCACAACCACCGATGAAGCGAGGTCACTAAAATCATTCGTAAAATATTGTGGCCGAACTACACTATATCGATGAGCGAGTTTTGTATCAAAGCATTTGGAGGCGACACAGGAGGATAAGCGAAATCTGCTAACACAGGAGTCGTGGTACTTGTTGCACTATCGTCGATAATCAATGATCAGTTATTTTGAACCTAATTTCTCAGGACGATGGTTCCTGGATCCAAAGCTCTGGGATATGTCAGGCAGGACTGAGCTAGACATTTGTTACCTGAAAGAGCACGATGGGGATCTGGTACGATTTCGTAGTCAATATCACTAAACAGACATCCCGGGAACCAACATAACCACAGAAATAAGACAAGCAATTTAGTTTTGTCTGTCAAATAATCAGCGCAATTACAACTTTGTCCTTTCCTTACTTTAGCAACGGACTGCTACTCACTAAACTGCCTTTGTTATTTCACTGAACGGTGCAAAAGCACCAATCTGATACCACATCAAGAAAATGAAGGGCTTCTCCTTAAACAACTAAATCAAGCTGTGTGGTCGCAGCAATTTTGACATGAAACTTTCTCGCGGCTCATTCTTCTCAAGAAGTACTTACTACTTTTCAGAGGAATTATTGTGAACACTCTTTTGAAGTGTACGATCAAAGAACATTAGAAAATTGCACATAGTCCAAAAATTAAGTCTTGATATAAACATATGTGTATGAAAGTCACAATAATGAACAACTACTTTTGAGCACTTGCTGACTGCATGCGTATCACTTTTCCCTTGGAGGTATATATAATGTATCCATAAAATGAATCAAGTATTGTTGCCAAACGTCGTCACAAGACTGAACACCGTTTGGCACAATAAGTACGGGCAGTCACCTCAGACCGAATCAGTCACACTAGGTTTGGATTATTTATTATCATCGGCACTATCACTGATACCAAAGTGTGTAGTGTGTAGCATTCACATGAACTGTTTTCCTGACAATAAACATCGACAATCATCCACGAAATTATAGAATTAGAAGTCCACATACAATACTGAACAAGTTTACATCGATGTCAAATAGCTGTTAATGCAAGGCAGACGTGAGGAGATCGGCCGTACTGTGGCCAGAGACCTGTTCAAAAGAGTTTCAAACCCATAAATGAACACATAGTTCGGCTCGAAGTCAAGTTGTGGTGGACCGCATTATATATTGAAACCTCATCGAAAGAAAAACACTCCGCCGTGTGAAAACACACATATATATTATATATACAGTATATTATATATCTATATCTATATATATGCAGCCAGGCCTGACATCCCGGGTTACCTAAGGACTACTTAGATGGGTACGTTATAACGTCATCGAATGATCTTCTCAAGGAACAATTTGCGTCGGACAATATCTGCTAAACTACAATATAATCCGCCATCGTCATTGCGATCATGTTATAAACGTTACCACGGGACCGTATAGGCAAAAAGAATAACTACACGTTTAGATATTGCTATATCCATATAGAACCCAGTAAGAGTGACTGCAGTAAGCCCCATGAAAACCTCACTTGTGTGTGTGTGCACCGTCGGCGAAGAGACAACGAGTACATTAGGCTCAGGTAGGTCATATCAGCATATCCACTCTCCTTTTGTTAACTATTGTATCGACCAAGACCATGGTCGTTGGGCAACTAATCCGCTCCTCTTTTCAGAAACTTGGGTGTCTGTGATCTTCTACCTATTCTTTTCTTGAGCTTTGTTGGTGTATTGAATGATGAATCGTCTGTCTGACCTTTTCGTTGTTCAACTTTGAGTTTTGTCTGTCAACTTTATCCTCTCTGGAATGCCCTAGCATACACTCTGAAATGCTTCTTGTATTACATTTCACACATCTTAGTATAGATCTTGTCATTGCAGTCTCTCCCACTGTTTATTTTCCAAGAGATAAGGGTTACCTTTTCGTGCTAGCCATTCAATTGGTTAACCAGCATTGGCCGGCTGGACACAAAGGCCTCACTCACACACCTACTAGTCTAATTCCTTCGGGTTTACACCGGATACGTGGTGTGTGAGTTGAACTGCAAGTGGTGCAGCGCGAGTCACTTAGGGGTGATGGGTCGCAGCGCAGGCGTCCCTTGGATTCGGTCATTGTGACAGGCTAATCCGTTTCGGATGCCGCCAGTCATGTGTGTATTGTATGACGTAAGATCGACGAACAAACTAAACTGAGAAACTGAACGGTTTGCAGCAGGTTGTTTCACAGTGTAAGATCAAAGACAAAGTGAAACTGATGGATTCAGTACACTCTGTAGTACCACACTCAACAGATCTGAACTTTATCATTTTGGCCATCATCTGTTCTAGCAGACAATTTAGAGGCAAGAATCCGAATATCAACAGTAGTTTATTCAGTGTTACAATGTGTGCAAACGAATAGGTTGGGGATAGTAAAGGACAAGACGATATAGCTAGGGTAAGTAAAAGCAAAAACACACAAAACCAATCGGTTTGAGACAGTTGGCACTTACTCCACCGTTGTTACGCTTCGGTTCAATTAAATTGTGACCAAAACTTGCCAAAATGTAACCTCATTGAGTATAAATAATGGAGAAAAATGACGACTGTTTGTCATGTTGATATGGGTAGCATATGAAACAGACCGCGTTTTGAGTCACATGTGATTCCATTGAAAAACGCACTGAGTAGGACATCGAATCATCAAAGTGACATTCATTTTTTATTTCTGAACATAACCTGGATCACCGTAATACCTGATGTTTCCTTAAGAGAATGGAATATGTACGCCCCACCTACTAGTGAGCAACAGACTGATGTAAAATATCAGCCACTTCACCCTTCACTATCAGAGATTTCTCTTTAAAAAATAATTAAACCATAGATTTGTCCCTGTTTGGGCTCACAAGTAGAGTATATTCTTGCGACAAATGGGGGTGGTGGGTGAACGAATTAATCACGCAGATACTAAAATCATATAATGTACGACCAACTGTTTAGCCTTAGTCGCTTGCGAGTAGTGTTCTGGTGGATAAAGCGACTGTCCTATGAGCTTCAAAAGACTGCCTCAACAGTGTGAAGTTAGAGTTCATTTACCTTACAAAGCAATGAGTTGATGAACAAACGAAGATTTTGACTGTTACATGTAGAACACCTCTTACCCGATCGCAGCTTTCGTATTCAGAGACATTCTAGTTGAGGTCTAACACCTTACGTTTGACTGATATAATATATGGCATATCGATCACACAATGGTATAATGGCACTTATCCAGGTGATCCGTGTCAGGCATACCAACCCGATGAGGCTAGCACAGACGAACTAGTTCTGAGGAGCCTCGTTGACAGTCTAACTTATAACATCACAATCAAGGATGAAGGATCGTTTACCTACCAAACAAAACGGTTTACCCTAGGACTGCTGGCGTCCTTGATTTAGCCCACTTCTCCGTCCGATAAACGGTGTCTAACTGTCTGACGCTGCATTTCAGATTTTAACAACGCATTTGGCATCCATCAATGGCCTCACCGTCTAAATTTATTAGCCCAAATAGCATAGCTTTGCCGAACTCAAATTGTTCGGAGACCAGATCATCATTAACCGACAGCAACTTACACTTTTGATCAATCACATATTATCCATAATTCCTGATAACCACAATACTTTTCAGGACGCTACATTCATTCGACTTTTTGCACTTTTAAAATCTATCAGCTACCAATTAGGCTGATGAGGTAGAATCGGTCTGTGTAAATCCGGAAAACGAAATAATGGATATGCATCAAGGTATTAACTCAGCTGGAATGTAGGTTGTATGGGCAAACTTTGTTGTTTCTCTATTAGTGATGATGGAGTTGGATTAACAAAAGTATTTTCACACAGACTGTTTGTAGGAGTAGAACAATTTTCCACAATCATGAGATTGATTGTTGCGTGGTCGACAGGTGACTGTACATTCGGACTGCATTCAGCCTTTGCATCAGAGGCTGAAACACTAACGAGTGAAAGCACCATCTCCTCCAAAGGAGAAGATTGTTTCATCCTGACCATCTGGAAGTCTCACGTGGGCACATTTGGGATAGCAGTCAATGTGTTCGACTTCATCAACCAATGGTTCGTATTTAGACGAACTAACGTTTCATCGCATAAAAATAAGCCCAGGAACAGTTAATCGTATTGTATCGAAACAAACGCTCATGTGTTCATGGCAGTGCATAGAAGAGAACAAAGGGAACGAAGGGCATCAAGGAGAACGATTTCCTATTCACTGATTGAAAGAGACTTAGATTTGGTTGCAGGCAATATAGACCGCCAGAGTGCCACTGAAACATTCTACTTGACCGTTCGACTGAGGATTATGTGCCGTCGTTCCTTTTTTTATCGCGTAGGAAGTGCTTTAATTCCTAAAATATAAAAAATGGTCTGCGGTCTGAGTGGATGTAAGATGGCATGCCAAATACAGACAACTGGCAGAAACGATCGATGACACCTGATGGTGTCATATCCCGACAGACGAATGTGAATGGAAACCTTGAGCATTAATCAATTATCGTAATTGAGTATTTGCTTCGGGAAGTCGAAGGTAAAGGCATTCTGAAGTCAACATTCGGTCGTTCGGAAGGACAAGGTGTCTTGATCCGATTCTCAGTCGACAATTTGCGAAACCTCGGTTTCAATTCGGCGCAAACTGCACAGCTAAGTATGGTCCTTCTCACATCACCTACAGAGAACGGAAGATACTCGGAGTGCGCAAAGTGAACAAATGGAACAACTCGGGGATGGCACAGAGAATTATGGTAGATTCTTCAACTTAACGCTACACAGTGACAAGCCAGTATATCCACAGGATAACACATCAACAACTTTACTGTCCCTACCACAACGGTATGAACTGTAACAAGAGAACTCGATTCGCCAGCTCTGGATCTTAGCATTTTCTTTTTTCTTAAGTGATGTATGTCCTGGATAAAAGCGACTGATTTTTGGCCCACAATTACTTGAACGTAAGTGCGACCAAATAGTGGTGCCATTTTCTGATGGCTTAAACGATCGCATAGGCTTCCTTTTCCACCATCGTCAACATCATAGCGGCCATGAGCCTGACCAAAAAGTACTGTGCCCTGGGCCACCGCTCACCTCAATAGTGACGTGGAATATCCTAGAGGAAAAACGCTGCCAAGGTCGAAAATTAATAAAAGACTAAGCGGAAGAACTAGAGATGGTATGGATGCAGGTACGCCATTGGCAACAGAACACCACCATCTCTCGTAGCGTTTCTAACCAGCGATTTGAGCGATTACGAGGACCTCATCCAGGCATGAGACACCCACCCACTTTGTACAACGGAGCAGTCAAGGTCGTCATATTTCGTGACCACGTTGTTGCATGAGTGCCATGTGGTTTCACCCAAATGTTGGTGGTCTCAGTATATAATGAACAACACCTGACCTAACCTGTCACAACGAGACTGGACCTTGACGCGGTGTGACGGCTTGCGCATCTCTATGACCTATTGGGCTAAACTGGACGGTGTGGCCAACACACCGATAGAGTCACTCATGCCAGGCAGGCCAAACAAACCAGTCTCCCGGTCCTCCAGGTTGGGGGTTGG
>JTDE01020782.1:0-10447 GCA_014338405.1 Paragonimus skrjabini miyazakii | reverse complement strand
TGCCGTCCGCGTACTCCAGATCGGTCAGTCTAACGCCAGGAAGAAGCTCAACACCAAGTCCACAGGATTCGCGAAGCGCACCCTCCAGAATTTCGTCCATGACAAAATTGAACAGGAAGAGAGAAATCGGACACCTCTGACGAACACCATTAAAAGTGATGAACGCTCGAGACAGGGGTCCATAAACTCTCACCCTGCTTGCAGAGTGAGCATACAGTGATCTCAGTAGATTTACGTATTTTTCTGGTACTCCCTTGCGGAGAAGGCAGCTCCAGAGAACGTTACGAGCAACTGAATCGAAAGCAGCCTTCAGGTCCAAAAAGACCACGATTGTCGGCTGTTTGTAACAGTGCCGATGTTCCAAGATCCGTCGCAAGGTAAAAATGTGATCAACGCAGCTTCGACCGGATCGGAAGGCAGCAACTATAAAAAATAGTTCTGCTGTACGCCCTGTGCATCACTATCTAAGCACTGTTACGCGGCCAGTAGTGCGATATACAATCCTGAGTGTAACTGCTTTTCGTCTGACTGCTCTCCTTTGGCCTGTCTGACAAGGTTGCACCTGGATAGACTGAAATCCTAGTCAGTATAGCCCGCCGGATCAAAACAGCATACAAGCCCGACCACCACGTCAAGGTAGCAGTATAGATGGAACAGGTAGGCAGTGCATACTTCCTTTTCCATTTATGATTGATATCGCCCATTAGATTGAAGAGTGCCTATCATTACATACCAATCAAAGGGGAAGACAAAACCTTCACTGCATTCGAGGCCTGTGAGATTCTTCCATGTCTGCCATATTCCATTCGGTGTGACTAATGGCGTATTAAGTTTTCAAGGATTTATCGATCAGCTCATCAGAACGGAAGCTCTCCCGGCTACCTCTGCTTTATTTAGATAATATTACTGTTTGCAGTTAGGATGAAGAGCAACATGGAATAAACCCGGAACGATTCTATGAAAAGCAAAACTGTAATCACTGTCAAACAGGTCAGATTGTTGGGACACGAGATTTCCCATAAACCGGTAAAGCCAGACCCTGATAGGCCTCAACCGTGGCGGAATTTGCCACCTCCAAGAAACTTGAATTCCCAACAGCGATTCCTTGATCTTTTTGCATAATATTCCCAATATATATCAGACACTTTCCGATAACATTCAGCTTCTGGTCAAAAATGAAAACAATTTATCTGTAGAATGATATGCCAGTGTCCTACAAAGTTTTGAAAAACGAACTCATTCGATCCGTGTTGACAACCGTTGATCCAGAAATGTACGTCATATTAGAAGTGGACACTTCAGATTTTGCCATCACTACCACGTTGACAGAAAATGGCAGACCGGCTGAATTCTTTTCCACTCTTCATTCCTGTGGCAGTTAAGCATCAGTGTGAACCACTGATGTATTGCTGTCTATGATGATGATGATGACTCTTCAATCCATAGTATTGAAAACAATACAGCTCGAGATTTTTGCAACCATTTCATCAAATTTCGGAAGTGAGTACGCAACTAAAAGCACGAAGTGATTCACAGTTCGACTGTAATCGACAACAATCCTACGTTTTTGTCGTTCGTTAGTTGTAACCAAGACTTGGGCACGCCGGAGGGAGTTAGATGGCTCAACAATGCCCTATTGCAGCAGACTTTTGCTTTTTCACTTGAGAAAACATTCATTTGGAGCGGAATGTCGTCACGATTTCGTATCGATCGGAGTGCAGTTTGGCGAAGGGGTGGTGAAAAATTGGCAATATTACAGAATGAAAACGATTCGTTGCTGCGTTCAAACGGGACTTTCAATTTTTATGCAGACGCAAAAAATCATGCCCTAGTAGAATATCAGCACACAAAGTTGGCAACATTGAAAGTTTGAAGTGCGAGTTGGAATTCTTGACGAAGATTTACGTAGCAGTGCCTGTGAGTGAGTTGTCAGATGGGTGAGTTATGTTCACAGAACTCCATGGGCGCTTCACATTAAAACGTTGCTTCTAAACGACAGAACTAGAAATATAACTTTTGGAGCTACCAGTATCTACTAAAGCTTGTTGAGATGTCCCATTAACAAAAACTTCAACAACTGCGTTCGGTAGATAGTGGGGAACTGCGGCCACGGTCATCAAAGATAACAAAGAACCAGCAGTGGATGTAGCTTTCGTGCGTTGTGCTGACCGACAGACTTGTTGACAGTGTCCCTTTTTTACCACAAATTCTGCACACCGCGTCCCTAACAGGACGCTTAAAATGGGGATGTCTGGCATAACCGTAGAATCAGCACCGTTCGCCTGCTGTTGCAGATATTCCAAATTCACGCAGCAGAGGTTTGGGGTGCTTTGGTGAATCAAGATCAGAAATTGATGTAGAATGCGAGAATTCATGCGCACGAAAAGAAACAGGCTGTGGGTAAACCATCTCCAGGGAGTGAGCTTACTCATAAGCCGCGTTCAAATCGAGCGATTTGTTTTCTAGAAGGTGCTGCCGAATACTGCTGGACTGCATATCACTGCTGAATGCATCGTGTATCGCATCATTTTGGTATAATCCACCGCAGACTGACTTGAAAGCGTAATCTTTTTCCAACGATTTGAAGACCTGAAAGAACCGATCCAGACTTTAGCCTTGCGGATTTTGTTTACGGATAGGTGATGGACGTCGGAGAAAAACCTCCCTAGGTTTTACATAAAGTTTTCCTGGGGGTGTTAAGAGCACCATCAAATGTTTTGCATCCAGCAAGGTATTCGTAGACAGCAGGTGATGAGAACATCAAGTTGGTCAGAATTTGGTGTACAATATTTCGTAACGTAGTTACTGAACGTACGAAACCAATGGTTCCAAATTTTCGAGGAGGTTTGGTGGCTAGCATCCGCATCAGGACGTTCGGGACACAATCCTGGGTATCATAAAACGAATAAGTTGTATATTAGGTATTCGTGAAAACATACACTAGACAAAAAGAGATGACTGAAGATATGGAATATAGTTTCTATCCTTTTTATAACTGTAGTATAGAAATTGAAACGAGAAAGGATGGAGATGTCGAATATGTAACGTACGGTTGAAACCAGCAAGCGTGCACAGGTTGAATTTGAATTGTGTAAAAGGGCGTGTTGTTGACGCCGTTTTAGCTTGTGTAAGTCGTGTGCATGGCTTACTGGGCCTTCGGCTCATGCTTGCTTCTTGTTGTATCCTTTTACAGGACTGTTGCTTGAACCCCTACCTCGGAAGAACGCTGTCTCCTGATGTCTTCACGTTGCCCCAGAGTTGGTCCGTGAGTGTAACGGACAATCAGAGAAGAAACAACCGGCTTGTATATTGCAAGTAGTATAGTAAAGCCAGTGAATAGACGTAGAAATACTTACATATCACATGATTTTTTTTAAAAGGAGGCAAGTTGTACCCGTAAGAAATAAGCTTTGGAGTGGCCTGACATCGTCTAATTGACGTCCCCCTTCTGTTAGGCCATCGTCTAAGTTGCATAATTTTGCGTTGGGCGATGTATGTGGAGTCGTGCTGAGTACGGAGGCCGATAACATGTTAAAAGTGTCCAACAATATGCTGTGAGGAGTAGGCAATGCCTCAATGATACTTAAATTGTTGATATTTGTCTATCCGGATCCTAGTTTGTTGGCAGGTCGAACCGAACACCTGCGAAATGCAATAGATCTTTGAATCTCCGCTTACTGATTGCTCCAGGCAACCACGTGGGATTTCTGTTTATGTAGCCTCGCACATACATTAATTCCCCGGCAGTGAGCAGTAGATGTTCAACATTGTGTCGACAGTTGAAAGTTTCTTCCGTACGTGTTCCCTGTAGGATCGTCTGATTTATCGGGCAGAAATGCATTGGGAACGCAGTACGGTTGTCTTCCAAACTTTGCAGTCGATGGTATAAGACTAATTTCGGCGCTTGGATTAGGTGTTCTACGATAATTAGATCGTCGAATAATATATCCGGTGGTTTCCTCGTTGACATTGACAGGCGCGCGTTTAAACGTGAGGATGAAACGTCCGTTTGAACGTTGGATTCGGATTATACGGTGAACGACGGACACGCTCGATGATTTAGGAGGTACAAAACCAGTTAAAATGCCCAGAAGTAAAGTGCGTGTGGCCGTTAGACAAAGACATATCGGGAAACCCTAATTGATAGAACAATGGCTAAAGCACTAACGTGATGTTGGTCGCCACTGCGTATTCTATCGGAAATATTTCCGGTCAACCAGGGTGTCGACCACGAGAAAGTTGACTTCATCGAGTGGATTGGCAAAATCGGCACGTGGACGAGAACACTGACGCGTTAGCTTGGGCTAAGAATGTACTAGAAACTTTTTCGGATTCTCAGCGGGCGGCGTAGACAGCTTTCATCCATTCTACCAATCACAGCACGGATCCCAAGTTAATGAACAAAAGTTTGTGCCGGGGATTTTATGGACCCCACTCTCAGACGAGCCTCATGAATCCGTTTCTTAAAGACGATTAAGTGCCATTGAAATGTCTAGTGCATTTGTAACTATTAGACATAAGTTAGTCACAGATAATGATTCAGGGAGTAGAAAGAACTGACTCAGCCAAACACTCAACTGAGATGTTGAGCAAGATCCTCGTGCACACTTGAAGACCCATTAAGAAGTTTTACGTTTTTAGACGGTGTGGCAAGCTTGTTTGAATGTAGTTCGTGACGCCCGAACTGTCTAGTTATCACCAGTTTCGAAAAATGATGACGGCCATAGTTGTATCTTCGTCCGAATTAGCGTGCCAGTAAAACAACCATGAAACAGCCTTTACGTAGCTGAAGTCTGCAATACGTAGGCACGAGTTCAAAAGCACAGTTCAAAAAAGTATGCCCAATAACTGTAAGTGACCGACTGCGTAAACTGGAGTGCTCTTTTTGAAACCAAATATAATAAACAGCAGCCTGTGATCTGAGTAGCGTGGGTTGTCGGTGGCAGAACTGCTTGTGGAATAATCGTACAGTAACTATAACTACGGAACTTCTCCTTTTTATTTGTCCATAGTTCTTTTTAATAGGTGTGAGCGTTCGTGCTGCGTGGATGATTATTTTTAGAGCCATCAAGAATCAAGTGAATGAGAGCACCCACACCATAAGTCAGTGCATCCACTACAACCACGAGTTGATATTGTCAAACGCCTCTTAACATGCTTGTGACCAGTGTCAAGGAGTACCCATCGTCAACTGCTGACTGAGTGATGCGCGAACACCGTGCATGGTAGACAGAAAAGCGCTATGGTGGGTCACTAGACCCAAAAAGATCGAACATCTGTTAGATCGGTAAGAAGTGGCACCATGTGAATCATAATGAAGTCAGCAGAATCAAGACGTCTCCCGTCGTGATAAATCATAACCCCTATCTACATGACAGAATGGAGCAAACACATCGAGATGGGCGTGAATGAAAGCGACAATAATTTGCTTCTGTAACACGCGGTCCAGTCTACCGAACAAGTGACCTGAAACTTTACCGATGTCGCATCTAACTGGCCTAAAGTGCGAGGTGGATGGATGATAATCTGGAGAAGAGAAATGATGTCATTCACCACAGATTAGTCACCACAAGTCAGATTCGTCCACTGGGCTGGCGCTCCCGTGACTCACAATCAATGGTTGGAGACGATGGGTGAGACGGCGGTTAATCGAGCTCAGTGGCGTGAATGTTGCCGTTGTTTGGCAGAGTTGTCTGAGGTAAGTTCACTTGACAAGGAGTAATGAAAGCCGCAAGGAAGTTGTCTTGCTGATGACCCCTTACTTCCACTATAGTAACCAGCATAAATTGGTAATGAGCCGGTAGCCTTTTTAACAACTATGACTGGAGTCAACTATGATAAATAATCCGAAGACATAATGACTCCTGCAGCTTCTAGCCCATGTAGTCCGTGGTTCATGAGCATAATACCTTAAAAGCAAAGCGATTTGATGAACTTTACACAGCCCGTACATAACTACCAAACAAACAACTAGTTCATCTGAATATAACTCAATCACCTCACAGACCTCATTCCTTAGCCTGAAAACAGACGACAAACAAAATATGTATGAAGAACAGTACGACCTAATTCTTGAAGTAGACGTCAACCGTAGTGCACAAGAAACTACCAACGTTAATCTAATGAGGCGATCAGGAATTTTTAATCGGCTTTTCTCAGTAGCCAATAAAAGGTTATGCAGAAACACTAAGAGAGACTGAGCGTATTGAAATGTACGTCTATGTAAGGCTTTTTTAATACTTGCTGACACACTGCTTGACAGCGCTAATTCAACAGAATATGCCGGCCTACAAAGAGTAAATCAAATGTATCGAAACCTGTCCGATGGTATCGGATGTTTAGAATGACGTGGCCAAGTAGCCAGTGTCCTCAAAAAAAAGGCACTTGAGTATGGAAACAGTTGAATGACACTATAAACAAGACTACCAGAAAACAATAGTGTAGCGAACAAGCTCGTTTTCGGTTATTCATCATCGGGCCAATTAAATAACAATATATACGAAACAGAGTTGTCAAAGCGAAACGAACAAAAACAAATAGTAAGTTTGAGTGAGATCAGACACGTCATCGGCACACACAGAAACAGCGTTTCGATACGATTACGTCATCATTATGACGCAACTGGAACCATGACGGTTTGATCGGTCATGGTGTGGGTGGTTGGCCATGGCAACTTCAACGCCTGAACAAAGCGCTGTTGCGCTCACATGGGTGGATTTTTCAATCGGATAACAATCGCTTCAGCAGTGGCTAAAATTCGACATCTGACAGCTTTTGAGTGACTGGCGTTGAATCGGTAAATCGGACGAAAAGAGGAGTCCAGGTTGACAGTATGATGTGTACCAACGAGGTGTGCAACAGTTGCGCTGGTAATTATCTTGGTGACTCCGCTATTGATCCAGGCTGGGTGATGCTCACGAATACGTTCAGATAAGCACCTGGTCGTGCGACCCACGTAACTAGTACCACAGGAACAAGTAAGAGTATAGACAAAAAGAAGCCGCAGAAACGGGCACTTTATTCTTTAATCGTAAACACAAAGCTGGAATAGAGTTGAAGCAGATATGTAATTTTGCAGCATAGAATGTTCTCTTGATGACAGTGTTAAGTCTCCTCGTGATTGTTTCTGCAATCGTATCCCCTTTGAATGGTAGTGAGAGAACTACTCCTACCTTTTCCGCTAGGTTTATTTTATCCCGTTTCTCACGACACTGCATAGTCTTGTCTACAAAACATTCTGGGTAGCCATTTTGTAAGAACAATGCGCGTAAAAACGATAGTTCATCGGAAACTGTATCCTGTGTGAATATTCTCATTACTCTATTAGTCAAGCAGTTTATGAGATTCCTTTTCTGCCTTACAGGGACAAAGCTGCTGAAATGGATATATTATCCATTCCAAGTCTCTTTCCTGTAGATTTCGCGTTGAACCGATCCATCAGCATGTCGCTGGATGAGTATGTCCAGAAAGGCTAGTTGGTCGTTACGTTCGGCTTCTAGTGTAAATGTCACGTTCGTTTGGGCCGAGTTGAAAATGGCTAAGATATCCGCGGGGTTCGCATTTTTGCTAACTATACAGATGATATCATCCACATATCATTTAATTGTTTCTGCAGAACTGGTTAAGTGGGTCGCACGACCAGGTGCTCATCTGAACGTATTCGTGAGCATCACCCAGCCTGGATCAATAGCGGAGTCACCAAGATAATTACCAGCGCAACTGTTGCACACCTCGTTGGTACACATCATACTGTCAACCTGGACTCCTCTTTTCGTCCGGTTTACCGAGTCAACGCCAGTCGAATTTTAGCCACAGCTGAAGCGATTGTTATCCGATTGAAAAATCCACCCATGTGAGCGCAACAGCGCTTTGTTCAGGCGTTGAAGTTGCCATGGCCAACCACCCACACCATGACCGATCAAACCGTCATGGTTCCAGTTGCGTCATAATGATGACGTAATCGTATCAAAACGCTGTTTCTGTGTGTGCCGATGACGTGTCTGATCTCACTCAAACTTTCTATTTGTTTTTGTTCGTTTCGCTTTGACAACTCTGTTTCATATATATTGTTATTTAATAAGCCTGATGATGAATAACCGAAAACGAGCTTGTTTGCTACACTGTTGTTTTCTGATGACTACCCTGGGAATTTTTAACCATCTAAGACTACGAGACTTTACTAAACAATCTTTTTCAAAATAAACGTCATGGAATATGCGTCAATCAGCCAATCATCTACAATTATCTACTTTTTTAGCCAGAGCAATTGCTAAAACAGTCCATTTCATTTTATTCCCGTACTTGGTTCAGTACTGTGGCTAAAAAGATTTAAACAAAAAGGTCACACTATCATTTTTATGAATCAGAGCACTGACCTAACACTTGGAGAATAAAAAAAATCCAGACTCAGATGGCTTAATAACTCAACTTCGCATTTATACGTCTGGCATCTAAGGTGATAGAGGCACCCTTAAAACTTAGAGGTTGAGAGTTGTGAACTGAAAAATAGCAAACATCAAAGCAAGAAGTTAGGAAGATGGAAAACATATTCCAACGGGACTTACCAAAGGACCATTAAAATCTTGTTGACAGACATGGGGTCCATAAACAAAACCTCAGCCAATTTCGAACCAGAATCATCCGAACCTTGTTTACGCTTCAACAGAAGTAGAAGGAGATCCAAAGCTTCGATACGAGTACCTTCCAGCCAAATAAGATTTATAAGAAGGCGGATGAAAGGCAGTTCTGGGGCTGCATATTTCTCTGTAACACCATGAGGCTTCCACTGAGACAGCACGTCGATACGACATGAATCCAGATATCCAGAAAGCATTGCTAGAGCCTCACGGCAGAGAGAGATGGCGCATTGCGGATTGTTCGCCTAAAAATGCATTGTCTAGCTAAGTGTCACTACCTGGCTCTCGAGAATACGTAGCTGATCCAAAATGATTTCGAACGCGAACGAAAATAAAAGCAACAAGTTATCATTGAGGGTTGAAATAATGTCCCGTCGTCTTGGTTGTGGAACATCTTGAAATTGCATAACATCTTCATATAGCCGCAGGAAAGTATTTAACGCCAGTTTTGCTTGTGTTTGCTGCCAAATTTGAAAATGCATGATAACTTACCCCTTTGCGTCCCAAGGTGAAGAATTCGTCTAACATCGAAGGCCAATGCTGGGGCCATTCACATTTAATGAGATACACGAACAGGTGCGCAAGGACAGAAGATACCACTTTGCGCTCTGCACTTGCTGGGATCAGATTATGAAGCTGTGCTAAATAGTATTAGAAGAGTGACAACCTACGTTTAAAGCCAACTGGAAAAGACTTTCTTTAATGGTACCCTTCATTTCCACCGTTATTTGGTTCCACGAACGTCTAGTATTGAAATCCAAAACGGCTTGATAGACTTACTTGATCCTGTGCTCTAAACACTGTAATCCGAAAAGGATAACCGAAGGATGCTGGTTAGATCCGCACAAAACCGGCAAGTCATTAAGATGAAAAACATTGGTTTTGTATTCTTCAATCATCTGACGAAAACACATATTAATTTCATAATTTATTAAAACCTTGTAACTTTTGGTCCTTTCCAAATTGTTTACGTTGGGATCCAACGTGGTAAGTACGGCCTTCACAATGGAATCGGAATTCATCGCACAGCCACGCGCGCACCCTGACCTTCAGATCACAAATAGCGCCTTTCGTGGAATCTCACAATTTTTAGTAACAAGCTATTACTGCACGGGTTTAACGGTGGATGCCGAAAGTTCCCAGATTCCGTCCGTCTGGCTATTTAGAAATCCACCAGGTGTTCTTCGATCTGAACGAAAACCACCGGAAATAGGCAGTAACAACGCCTTCGGTTGTCATAAAGTGTATTGAAAACAGAGCAGCACTTCAGCGATTCAGCGATTGATACACGGGTTCGAGGCAGAGGCCCAAAGATCCCGGATCCAGTCGGTTTTTCGTGTTCAATGTCAAGCGGGCGTCTGTTGACCTGAAAGGCATTCAGTGAACACAGGGTGTAGCACCGCTCCTGGGAATTACAGTAAATATCAAAAAACAAACTAAGATTACTTGCAATACACGTCGTTGTCCACTAACTGGTTTTCTGGTTTAATTATTGCGGAGAACAGGCACGGTTCTAAATAGAAGCGTTCTAGTCCTCTACAATTTGGTGAGCCCGATTATTAACCCGTTTTTTTTCCAGCACCTATTTCGGTTCACTACAATTTGGTGAAGCCGTTTATTTATTTCAGCAATTTTTTTTCGGTTCACCGCGGCAAATTAGTGAACCCTACGTTTATTAAATCCGGTAAACCGTTTTTTTTATTCTTGGGAATTTATTTGCCATTTATTTCATTATTTGTTCGCATATATACCCGTAGCTCTTTCGCTGATTTTTATATTGACTCTATTTTGCCATGGACAACGAACAGAAG
>JTDE01020780.1:30307-40386 GCA_014338405.1 Paragonimus skrjabini miyazakii | reverse complement strand
TTGAATTCATCTGTTTCCGTATATTGCTCCGCATGAACGCCACGCGACACCAATCTAGTTAGAAACAATGCAGTAGGGTGAATAGAATTTACTTCTGAATATTCTAGATGATAGAGTGGGACATGGTACCCTTTTCTTACGCCGATCCATATACATCGAAGATAGAAACAACCATATGATAGCGTCATTTCAAACCATATCTAAGAGCAACGTTTCATCGACCAGTATCTACCTGAAATATTGCAAACAAAAAGAAATATTATAAATATCTTGTAGATAAAGAAGCTGGAAATGTTGTCATACATGCTTCATTATCGAATGTGTTTGTGTTCTTGTTGAAATGCAAAGCAAACACAGTATGGTCGTATATTTCCATTTCGGCCATATCTGTGAAACGCCGCAGAATGAATAACTCTCAGGCTATAGAATGACGTATTTCATCTCGAAAATGGCAATGATCGCATTTATAAGACTTGAAAAAGTGAGCTAACGTCAATAACGGATTGTTTTCGCGAAAATGGTGGAAAAAGTGTTCATCACCAAACTAATACTTTTGGAACTTATTCGATGTATTCCAATTTTTCCATTACCGCCGCTCACGTGCAATTGGTGTACTGTAAGTACTTTGCCTGAAATTCCGATTTTAAAATTTCATAAAAAAAATTAAAAATCGAGAATTCGCGCCAAAAGGACCGTTTTGCCTCTTGAGCGACCTTCAAGGCGAATCCCATGAAACGGATTATTGCCCAAGGACAGATGTGGACCCAACATAGTTCCGGACACTAAAGTGATGTCCCAAGTACAGTACGTGCCTGTGGGCCGGGCGCCCTAATTTTGCACAAAGGTTGAGAACGCACGTGATGAGGGACGTGGCACATGACCGTGCCGACTATGTAGGTCACTACAATCAGTAGTGAGTTAGGCCACTGAGAAGTCAAACAAAACGGTATTTTGGGGGAATTGGGTTTTTCCCCAACACATTTACTGGTCATAAGTGATGTTGTTCAAGTCAGACAAATATTCGCCGATTCTCTCACCCTTGCCTTAGCAAGCGGTGTGGCGAAAAGGTAGTAGTCGGAATCCAACGTGACATATGCGCTAAATGTTGTCATCAATCGTGTGCATGCATGAGCACAGAGCCATATAAGCTGCACGGCAAATGTTCTGATATGTGCTTGGTCTGTTTAGACTTCAAGACCAGAGGAAGAAAGTCGCTTTGTCGTTCAGTTAGATCGGAATCCGCAATCGGTGCTTCACACAGCATGAATTCCAGTATTCTGTCCCCAAACCAAACCATCAACCAACCTCGGAAATCCGCGCCTGCGAAACCCATGACAAAACAACACGGAAAATCGAGAAGTGATGTGCACCTTCCGACGGCCTACTGCAAGCAGCCCGTAGGCCCCATACACATGGAGGTAACCCACGTGTGCGCTCAACGCCACTTACGTCAATGTTGATACGCCCTAAGAACCATGACATGATGTCGACAAAGTTCTAAAATGCCAATGACACTGTACAGAGTCCACAAATTCAGCTACAACTAAGGCTCCCAGACCTTGGAAACCAATGATTTTGACACCAAATAAGCAAATGAAGGAAGATTGCAGGACCCCCCAAAATGATCGCATGCACATAAGCTCGACTAAGGTCGACGTGGTTTTCACACGGATAATGCAAGACGAGGCACATCTTCGTAACGTCATGTTCACTCTACAAAAGCATATTAGTGTGGTTGGACAGTTGCGAAGTTCTTTGAGGTCACCCTGAAAAGGGTCAGGAACATAATTATTCACGCTCCCGATCCGGTCATTCAAGATCCTAAACATAGATCCTCAGAGATACGATCAATTCTAAGCGCTCTGCGAAACGCTGAGCTACCCGCAGTGACGAAATGGCACCCAGCGCACAGACTCGGCAAGGGGACTGTACCTAATACACAGGCAGACAGTCCCAGACCGCTCTTTGTCGAATTTTGAGACCGCAACATCCGATATCTGGTACTAACTAACTGTCACGATAGCTCAGAGAATGCCAGGCATAAATGTTGCAGGAGACACAGCCATGTATCACAACTCTGACTTGTATGTGGCGATGTTGGCTGCACCAGAAATCAAAAGCGATCGTCTCGGCACAAACGAGGGCCAGGAAGCAAATCACAACCCCAAGGGAACTAGACGACGGTGCAACAGTTTAGGAGAGCCAACCACCGATGATAAAAATCGTTTACATCGGTCCAGTTCACATCTTCATATTCAAAAAATGAATCTGCCTCTCGGAAGAAACTTCCGAGGGATTAGATGTTACCAAACTACGGAACAAACAAAAGGCGGGATCATTGGAGCTTAAATGCATGCTGGCGAATGTATAAAGCTCGCTTAATAAGAGAGACGAGCTGCAAACAGCGATTCACTCCGTAGATATTTGCCTGCCCACAGAAACATGGCTGAAAAAATAAATAGATTTGGGGGATTGCACGCGTGGGTTCCAGTGGTATCGCAGTGATCATGGGAATGCCGTTGGAGGCGGTTGCCTATTATTGATCTAAAGTTCTATAAGGCAGTAACCCGTCAACTGCTACTGTAGATGTGTGGGTATTCAAACCGCCATCAGTCTTCTGCATATCAACCCCACATTGCTAATCATCGGGGTGTATCGAAGTCCGGGTGCGCAACTAGAGGAAGACGAAGTATTGCTGAAATTATTTCAGTCGGTTTGCCAGTCCGGTTATCGCGTGTTAGTTTTGGGGATTTTCATGCTCCTAAAATCAACTGGCGATTGGGATCTGTCAATGGTAGAGGTTTTGATCGCAAATTGCTTAAACTAGTCAACAATTTCACACTAGCGGAGCATGTTAGAGTGGCCATGAGATTCCGCCCTGGTCAGCTAGCCTCAATGCTAGACATAATCATGACTCGTCATATCACTGATGTCCCTGACGTGTTGACTGCAGTGCCACTCGGAAAGAGCGATCACACGAGGATTTATTTCTTGTTCCATTCCTCTCTATTGGTAAAACAGGCACACAAAGGGCAAATTTTTCACCAAATCGACTACAACAAACTGATATTGGAAGCTGATAAAGTTACATGGAACCCAACAGTCTCTGTAGGGAACGTCGATAGATTGTGGGCCAGCCACGTTGACAACCTCCGGGCTCTCACAGAAAGGACTTTCCCCAAAAAACAAGTTGGAGGAAGGGGTCGGAAGCCATGGGTTCGACCCAGGGTCAAGAGAGCTTTCCAACACAAGTGTGTAACCAGGAAGGCATACATTCAGCAAAAGGGATTTAAAGGCTTCATGATACAAAAAAAGCTTGAAACGAAGCAACTAAAGTAGCAAGGAGTGCTCGCATCATCTATGACCCTAACCTGGCATGTGACATTAAAAAGGACTCTACGAGGTTTCACAGTCATGTTCCATCCAAGTCCTCTCTAAGAAAGAAAAGTAGGACCACACTTTCCTATAAAGGAGAGAATATAACGACTGACAAGGGCAAGCGGACGCATTCATGACACAGTTGCAAAGTGTTTATCGTTCAGACAATGGAGTACTTGAGCCCCATTCTAACACTGTGGGCGTCGTCATGGTGGATCAGGATACTGCGCCTCACGAAGTTGAGCGAGAATTATCCCAACTAAACAGTACAAAGTCCGCAGGATCTAACCATATCCACCCGGTTATCCTGAAACCTCTGGCCAAGGTGCTTGCGTCCCCCTCAGCTTAGCTGTTAAATCTTACATTGAAAACAGGGGTAGTTGCGAGGGACTGAAAACAAGCCACTATAATTCTCATATTCAAAGATGGCAACCGGTCAGAGGTCGGAAATTACGGAGGAGTGAGCCTGGCCAGTGTCGTCAGCAAAATCTTTGAACGTATAACACGTGAAAGAATCTGTCGATTTCCCTGCTGGCGGATATTCGTCAGAGGTCGATCTTGTCTCACCAATCTGCTGACGCTCATAGACACCGTCACGGAGAAGTTGGATAGAGGGGAAGTGGTCGAAGTGTGCTACCTAGATTTCCAGAAAGCCTTCGACTCTGTCAACCACAGGCTGTTGGGACGGAAGCTACGAGAAGCTTGACTTTCCCCCGGAATCTGTAGGTGAATACAGACTTCCCTAGTTGGAAGGTCGTGCAGGGTGAGGGTAAGAGGAGAACTGTCAGACAAGTGTTCTCCGTTAAGTGGAATACCTAAGGGGTCAATCCTCGCTCATCTGCTCCTCCTGGTATCCAAAAATGGCTTGACCGACAACCTGGTCAGTCCATGCTACCTGTATGCAGATGACATAAAGCTGGTGGGAAATTTGTTAGACTCGGGCGTCCTCCAGGAGGACATTCCGAAAATCCGTGAATGGACATCCAGGTGGGATTTACCACCGAATGTTCTCAAAAGTCATATACTTGCTAACACTTCGCAGTCGACCCCCAGGTATATAAGGGATGCACATGAACGGACGCTCGAACTCGCAACTAAATAGCAAACCAGAGACTTTGGTATCCGGGTCACTAACATGTTTTCTCCAACTGCCCAATGTGCTGCAGCTGCAAAAAAGCACGGCGAGCGTTATACCGACTAAAATCTGCGATCGCCAACCCATGTCCAACAGTGTTCATTCCACCGTATTCGGCCATAGTTCGCCCCCACTTGGAATATTGTGCCCAAGCTTGGTCACCGTATCTAAACAAGGACACAGCTGTCCTCGAAAAACTACGAAAGCTCGCCACACGTATGGTATGGGGTATGAAGATTCTAAACTATCAGGACTGACTGAGTTCGTTGAACTTATTCTCGCTGGAACGCCGGCGGGTTGGAGGTGACCTTATTGAGGTATACAGAATTACCCACCACACCGGCACAAGTCCCTTGGCAAGTTTGTTCGTGTTACGTCAAGACAGATTTAAGAGGTCATAGGTTCACGATCAATAAAACAAGATCACGCTTGGCTGTTCGATTTAACTTTCTTACTAACCAGGTAGTGAACTTGTAAAACAAATTACCTGCGGAGATTGTGGAGGCCTCCAGCCTAGATGTATTCAAAACAGAGCCAGATAAATGCTGGGGTAACCTTTTTCCTACTTTGTACTAATCGAAAAGTGATTAGCTGTTCAGGGCAACCAAGATTTGTCATATTTTCCCTTTATCCCTGTTCTTAGACCACTACGGAACGCATCCGCATCGACAGAAAGCGTAGTCTGGTCAATCTCCGGATAACACCAGTCAAGTATCAGGACGATAACAGGCGTGGGTCTCCTTCAAGTCCTGGATTTGAAAATGAATTGAATTGAAATGAATATACTCGCTCAGTCAGTTCAGTGCCTCGTGCCAGATGAGGCCGCTTATGTTTCCACCAGAGCTCTTTCAACCGTGGCTATGTGCAGTGCGCTGACAGTTTTAGACGTCTTGCAACTAAACTTAAAGGTGTATTGTTTCTGACCACTGGAGGTGGCGAGCAGTGGGACGGATACAGCCCCGTAAGAAATGCAACCTTCACGAAAAAGACAGCTCATGCAGATAAATGACATTTTTGAAGATGTCAGCGGAGTGTACTGGTCCTTCTTGATGCTGGTGCACTCAATGTGGTACCAGTGTAAACAAATCTGGCACTGCATACCGTTCTACACAGTCATAAAGCAACCGATCGGCCAAAAACGCTCGGTACTTCCGATCCACCGATGCTGCTGGATCTCGCCTCATTGTCAACAGAGGCGGCAAATGTTTTCAGCAATTTCAACGATTTGTTCACGGGTTCGAGGTTGGACTCCCAAGTCACCCGGATCCAGTCAGTTGTCCGTTTCGATGTCAGCGGTTTTCTGTTGACCTAAAAGGCAGCGATTAAAAACACGGTGTAGCACCGCTTTTTGGGGGTTGAAGGGGATATCGAGAACGGAATAGAATATTGATCCAACAACTTCTTAATTAAATTAGAGTCTAATAACACACTGGAGTAGTCCCTAGAAGAACAGCTAACAACCCCCAATGATAGGTCGTGTCAGTGGTTGATAACTCTGTAAGAGAAGAACTGTTGTCTAAGAAAGATCCGGGGTCGAATCTTATATAGCTTATTGTCATGAACCCTTCGACTGTTTTAAGTTACTGTGGTAAAGAACTGGTGCACGCGTCCTGTGCTGGAGAAAAAGTGCGTAAGGATTAAATCGCCGCGGATTCTTCAAAATTCAAGTGAATAAAGATCAAGAATTTCAAGACGAGATTCGCAGGAAAAATGTCGCAAGCCAGTGACCATTGGCGTGACCGTTAACGTCATCAAAAACGGTGGGCAACAAGGACAGAACGAATAGCGAAGAAACAGAAATACCAAGCCAAAATGTACTCGGGTAATGGTGGGCCAGATCGATTCTTTGGACAGTGACGGTAATTGTATAAATTCTGATGCCCAGGGTGCCAAAAATGCAATGTAAAACAAATGTAGATACTGTGACCTAAATAGTTTAATAATTTAATGCGTAACGCAGAGTGTTATTTGATAAAGAATAATAGTAATTGTATATAAATTTTTGATGCACAAGACAAAAATATGAGAAGACATTGAGAAAAGAAGAAAAAATTGAACTGCTATATTCCAGAAAGTCAATCGCAAGAACAACATACTATGTCCAGCGTTTGCTAATCGAAACACAGAAAGTCTGTCTCGCAAAAGAATAAAAAATCGCAAGTCAACAGTAAACATGTGTTGAACACAATACAGATACCGAGAGATTAAATTCACAGCGTGTCTTTGTCCATATATATATATACGGGGTCCCACGGTCAGGAATAGCCCACCATTCAAAAGTGGTCTCACGCTCACTGCCCGCCGACCTCCGGCTCTGGTTGGTCATCCTCCTCCGCCCGTTGCACGGACGCGGCCAACCCGCGTGTTCGAGGGCCTGAAGGGATGCGGAAGGGAGTATGTGTGACAAAACAAAATTGCGGCGCTTTACACGCTACTACAGAACCAATTTTTGAGTTACCCGCCCAACAAAAGGTTGTTAGCTGTTCTTCTAGAGACCATTTCAAAGTGTTATTTGATTTTCACCTACTCAAGAAGGTAACTTCTTAACAACCTAACAATTGTTAGGTTGATATTTTACTCTGTTCTCGGTAGTCTCTGTAACCCCCAAGGGCAGCACCACACCCTGTTTTCAATGACTGCCTTTTAGATTAACAGAAAACTGAGGACGTCCAAACAGACAAAGTGACTAGATCCATCGTCGAACCCATGAACAAATCGCTGGAACACTCAGAAGTACTGCTTTCTACCTCGTCATCAACCCAATGAACCATTGGCCGTTTGCTGTTAAACTGATCCTACGATCCGATTGGCTACCCTTTTTTTAATCATCCAGATAACTCGCACTGCGGAAGCGCGATGGGTTTCATCTTCAATTCTCTTCGTGTGGAACATGGGACTATGAGAACTGACATTCCGGATTTCACAGGTTTGTTTAACGGTTTTTGTAGCCCCCTCACTCAAGTGTGTGCCTCATATTCGTTTGTGACACTTTTTCATTCCAACAATTGTATGGAGATCTATCGCTTTAAACATGAATTCCGACCAGCGTATCTGTTATTTGTTTTTGTCGCCGTCCGGGCTGTTCCATTACAGTGGTTCGTAGCGTAAGGTACGATAGGTGTCGTGCGTGGTTCTACACCAACTGAGCCGGACTCTGTGGTGGACAAGTGAGCATACGCTTGACCTTAGTACTTAACACTTTAGAATGCCCTTCCTAAAGAGTAATCGAAGCGAAGTCCCAACAAGCATAAAACCAGAGAAACGCAGTAAAGTTTGGAAACAGACCTTATGCTTCCATCAGTGTATGGAAGTATAATGAGTATACTCAGCTAACTACAGTTAGCTGGCATCAACGGCAGCAACCAAGAGAATAAAAAGAGAATTCAAGATGGATCCATCCCACTCGACTGCACTCAAAAGCGCTTTAAGCGGGAAGTGCATAGAGTTTTCGAGTCCGTTAAACAACATTGAAAAGGATGCGAGTGAATTGACTTCGAAGGACGGAATAATGGTTGAGTCGTTAGGAAAAGCAAACTTTCACTGCGTGTAATTAGTTGCATGACTGTAGGAAGTGACACTGAGTTATTAGTAGGCCACCTATAGCACACGTACATAGAAGCATGAGTACAGAACAGACAATCGGGAGAACACGGATGCAGCCAGGATCCTTGGGGAAGCCATACGACCATTGATCATTACAACTGAAGACAGATGCGTACTAGTTATTAGAGCAAGGCGATCTCATAATCGCATGTACACCGTGTACTTTTGGAAGGATGTCTCACGCTTTATGCTGTGGAAATATACCCAGCCAGAACAACCAGCGAAATTTGGTGACTGACGCTGGGACAAGAACCATCAACATAATGAAGAGACGCACCCCTGAAAATCGTCATTCAAGACACTAACTTCTGTAATCCGGCAGTATCAGGAGACGCTTGTTAGATTCTGTGGGCTCGAGCTTACACAGGTCCGTGCCACAAGCTCACAGGTGGTAGCCGATATAGTGGCTGTAAAATTGTCAGAACAATCAGTAAGAGATGCGGCAGCATCTCTTACAGGTTGATTCAGTTTTCAGTGATACGCGGGTACGACACTAGGAGCCCATGTTTCTCGGGTCGATTCAACCTTCATCTGACTATGCAGGCGTCAGTTTTCCTGAACAGTAATAACAAAACTGGTGTAGCACCGCTCCTAAGAATCACAGTGTTTTCGAACTTCGATAGAATTCCTGAGATGGGATGGGCAAAACAGCTTCTCTTAGTGATTACTTCAACTGGGAATCCAACAGCTTCTTGGGTTTTCACCTGGAGTGGGCATTAGCAACGCGTGGTGGTAGCATATCCAAATGAGCCACCTCTCTGAGAGAAAAGTTCGCTTAACAAGATGTTAAGGCCTTAACTTGTGGAACCTCTTGTGACCTCGCAGACTATTGTGATCCGCAAAATTGAGGAATGTCTGTAGGGACTACAGAAAAATGGAGTTGTAATTAGGTCTCCTCGAAGTCTCCGGTACTCCAGTGGATAAAGATCATGCATTTCTAGCCGAGATTCATACGTAAAGTTTTGAAGACCCAATATAGTTTTCGTAACAGCTCGCTCAACACACTCCAGCGCATTTGTGTCTTTTGAGGCCAATCAATACCAGAGTTAGTGGATGAAAGTGAAGATCAAATACGGATGTCGTAAAGGGTTTGGAAAGCTTTCTTGTCTGTCTGTACAACAGGATGTCTGCCGTATGCTCCCCGACCTATACTGCTAGTTTGGCGAGGTGGTTGCGCTTGTGTACTGTTTTGATCCGGTGGGCTATGCTGATTAGGACTCCGATCCTTCCAGGTGCAACCTTGTTAGACAGGCCAAAGAGGAGCAGTCAGACGAAAAGCAGTTACACTCATAGGATTGTATGTCGCACTACTGACCGCGTAGGAGTGCTTAAGTAGTGAGGCACAATCTTATGGACATACAGCAGAACTATTTTTATAGTTGCGGCACTGCTGTCTTCCGTATCAGGAAGAAGGGGGTTAGAAAAGGTACCCTCAAACAAAGAGCACTCCGATTGCCCAACGGTTGACCGTGACCATTGGCGTATTATACAATACGGTCGAAAAATATTTGGTATCTCCCAAAAACCTGAGTAGTTGATCAATTGATCGCACGTTCCGGACTACGCGTCGACGAATTGCCACATTGCTCTCGCGGCCAGTCCATTTAATGTGGGTTAATTGGCGAAGACAATGATGGTCAAACACAGCAAGCCATGCGAACAGGCCACGTTTCCGAACCATGGAGCAAAATGGAACGTACACAGGCATTATATACTTTTCTTTTCAGCGACAACCAAACGGCTTTTCAACGTCAGTTGCTCTTTCATAATATTAGGGAAAAGGTAGGTTGGACGACAGCCAAATTCCCAAGTTTTGGTTGAGGTCCACTTCCAGTAAAGTTTTAAGGAGTGTGTAGTAAACACGGCTCCGGAATTTTCGAACCCTCTATATGAAGAAAGAAGGAAAAGGCAGGAAAGGACCTAAGTACTAATAACAGCTACGTTTATATTCAAGCTTTCAACA
>JTDE01020780.1:3004-13878 GCA_014338405.1 Paragonimus skrjabini miyazakii | reverse complement strand
TTCTTCATGGTTGTGTGGCAGTTAAGCATCAGTGTGAACCACTGATGTATTGCTGTCTATGATGATGATGATGACCACAAGTTACAGATGTGACTATTGGGAAGAGACATCTCTTCCCAAAATTCGTCTAATTTAGTGAAACTGTTTTAATAATAAATATTAGTCGAATAAGCACTGTTTCGTTCGGTTTTAATCTTGCCGCCTGCATGTGAATGGTTCATTGCATGATTTGCTTTCAGGGACTTCCGAAACCTTAAATATAATTGTGGTCTTCGTTTGTATCGCTTTTATTTGAGCCCCCAAGTCTCCTTGTTTAATTGTTGGGTGTTGAGCTGCGAAAGACCACTAACCGTTCCGCATCTTTCGTCTTTAGTAGCACCGCAAGGCTACTGACTTCTCTATTTTACTCTTTCCTCTGTTTCGCTCTACATGTTTATACTTATCCACCATTTTGCTACTTCGTGGGCTATTGTGAGGGTCAACGAAAGCTTGGGCCACAGTACCCACGGGTACGGCTCAAACATAAAAAAGACAGTATGGATGTAGCACTGCTGTGTTAAATACGGTCATGCACCTCGGTATTAATCACCGTGTGACATTCATGCTTTCCCCTTCTACCCAGAAGGTCGTAACATCGGTCGAGAGTACTGGATTTGTAATGGTCCACGGGCTACCTAACTTCTTAACTGAGTGACTCCAAGCTGCTCGAACCAAATTAATCCGTAACGCTGGCTGAAAATGATATCGGAGACGAAAATGTTACTATCAACGTGATACGTAAGATTGCTAAATACTTACATTAATCGTGAATTGTGTTTCTGTCAACTACCCTTCGGGCTGCGTCGACAACAGAAGAGAAGCGAACTAATCTATCACATTTAGATTATAACCTTTGAGAAAGAATATCTCGCACCGCAGCAGTACCTTTTATTTTAAACAGACATCCTTAGGTAACCGAATCGATTTATACGGTTAGGATGAAAAATGCACAATCGTTCGAGTATGCTAGATTTCCTAAAAATGCGCTGAACCAGCAAAAGACTGTTCCAAGATCTCGATTTTAAAACCAGGATGAACCAGTTTGTAACAGACATCCGAAAAGCTCACGTAAAAATCCCCAACAAACGTCCACCGGCGTATGGATACATACATAGTAACCCTCACAAAAATGTGTCAATTTTGTCTATACTGGAAGTTTTACTACTGACAGAAACAGGACAACTCCCAGTAAACAGCAACTCGTTATTAGAGCCGTTTGGAACATCTGTCTTAAAGCTTGAGATCAAGTTTCAGAACTTGCCAAAAGCGGGTAGCGACAGACTAGACAACAGCTCTGACCTAGTTGATGTCTAGGCCTCGCTCTTGCTACGGTCTGTTCCTAGTGTGTGCAGAACAGAAGAGCTTCGGTATGTTATCAACTGGTATACTGTATACGGTACTCATTTAAACCAGTCCTACGGCTCTGTATGTTTGAAACGGTGGGCCAAAAACTACCGATTATCGTCGGAATGGTCGGCATGTCTACCACCGCTCGAAAAAGATGACATGGAATCAGAGAGAGGTGTTTGTTCAACGGAAATCGAGAATTGCATGTGCATAACCAAGCGACGATTCACAACGCATCACCTATGTACAATGCTGGGAATTTGACCACTGTAATGTAAGATACACTGCGCCTATACGGACCAAGTCAAACCATAATGAAATCGATCTAAGGTGAGCTTATTTCTTACCAAGTAATCAATGCGATATGATCAGATGGTCATGTGTGTTTTATCAGACAGGAATAAAGTTGCTTCGCGGACAAGTTATGTGACTACTACCTAGTTTCTCCTGACTGCCCAGACAAGCATTTCGATGTAGTGGTCCGTTTACAAATCGACAGTGAAAATAATGCAACCGGGCACAAACATTAATCCGTTAGATGTTGCTTCACGCACGCAGGTGCGGTCACCGGAGATAGAAAACCCACTAAATGAAGTACGAATAACACTGAGGAAAGTGCTCGCACGTGTCCAACTTGAACTTGAAATAAGCGGCATGAAGCTTCGTATGAGCGCCAGACCACTTGCATAGACAGAACAGAATAGCAATGGGGAAACTGGGTTAAAGTATACATCTCAGTTCAGGTCCGGAAAAGTGCATAAGAGCTATGTCTCAGCACGACCAGGGCAACGTAGAAAACCGTCAAAGTACCGGCATCACTGATCGTTCGACATTTGCCAAGATGTCGACCTCAATTAGACAGAACAAGTCTCTTGAATAGTTAAGTTAACAAGAAATTGAAGGTTCTTCCTCTCGGTCGACGCGGTAGTCGACGGTAAAATGCAACCACTCCTTTGCATCCAGAATGACTCAAACATCAGTGCCACTGATTACATAGCTGAAATGCACGTGTGTTTATATTCAGTGATTACATCAGTTTGTTTCCCAGTGTCTATTTCGCTCCGCTAGGCATACACACCTGTATATTGTGATGTCTCAATGAAATATCACGAGATATGCTCCAGATATGCATTGTGTAACAAACTAATTTGACTATCCTGGCTTCATTTTACACATTTTAAAAAGAACCCATCACAACGAACAAACTCACGGAAGTGGAAGCATTCTGACGTCTCGACTAAGCGCGTATTGCAAACCCTCGCTCATCATCGAAGTCCCAGTTACCATGGACTGACTGGGTGATCCAGCACGATTTTTACAACGTAAAACAAGCTAGAATGATAAGGATTTCAGAATCTATGGAAACTTTATTACCTTTTCAAACTGGCGATTGAGGACTGTTGCATCGTCTGGATTTCCACAGTCTTCGCTTGAGTCATCTGTCATATTATCACCGTCATCATCACCTCTTGCATTGTCACCGTACAGAAATCTTTCCATCATTAACATTTTATCCTTGCTAAGCAAATCTTTCAAGGCTGAAGATGAGGTATTGTTAATTTTTGTTCGGTCGACTGCGGGATCATCTTCATCCGTATCGTGTACTGTATGTCCCCCCGCTAGCTCAACAAAGTTGTCTACTAGTTCGGATCCTTCACTTTCATCTTCAACATCTGAGTTCAGCAAAAGACCCTCCGGAATCTCTTCATCATAATCCACAACAGGTTCACGAGAGGTTTCGTCAGCGATATTCAAGTCATCCGATGCTTGTTTATCTTCAGGAATGGCAGTTATCCGCTGTTGGTAACAGAAAGCACAAAGGAGTTATTTAATAACGCAAAAACGTAACGCTCCCGACGCAAATACCACATAATGTCCATTCAATAGCAGCTTAAGACGCACCCAAAAATAGTCTTTGAGGTCATAAAGACAAATTGAAAAATATGGCTTCTTTTCCCTGTTTCATCATCGGACAAATTGTGTAACAATAAATATGAAAGGTTATCAGCGTAGATAAGAGAATCAACCCATTAAGAGGCTGTGGACAGTACGTTGGCTAACAGTTACGTAATCATTTTTGAAAATTATGAGTCCAATTGATCGTAGATTAGACTGAGGGTCACAGTTGCACAGCTGGATAGTGATGGCTTAGACAACGCCCAACATTCCGTGTCCACTGTCTTTGGTCAATTTCAAACCATTCGGCAGATTAGACAATCAAAATCATCCTTGTGGCCGGCTATGAACGCAGTGATCGTGTTTCGGTAGGTGATGCCTTGAAATCGCACTTTGACACGGAAAACACTTGTACAAGATGCCTTTTCACTTAAGTGCTCTGCAAAGAGAAGCAGATCACATGCACTCTGTCGCCAGAGAGAGCTTCGAGCACGCATTGTAGAGGATGTATGTACCCCGTCCAAACGAGCGCAGCATAAACTGACAATCGTAAGAGATAGCAGAACAGGTAAATACCATTTGGAAGTCGACTGAAAAACTCAGTGGAAGGAAAATAAATATACTTCCGATAGCAATCTGTGAATAGTGAGAACGGTTGAGTATGTAACCGTTTTGGACAGCGTTTAGGCGGAAGGCATCCGTAATCCAATCGACTACCACAAACTGGATCTCATCGACCTGGACTGGATGGTATAACTACAGATCACTGACCAATTAACCACTTAAGGGACTGACTGAAAACCCCGAACTATGTCAATATCCAGTACCTGTGCCGCATGACCCGTCAGTTGCTTTGCAAAACTAAACCTGTCAAGGGCCCATCTCCTAGTTGCGGAGAACACCAAAGAATTCACCATCAACAAACAAATGACTTGTCCGGCACATGTAGTTGTCTTTCGGTTAAAGTGGGGCACCTAGTCTCTCAACCGCAGCCTACCTCGACGCTATCATCATCGGAGGTCACGAACCGAACGACACAGTTCTAGTTCGTATCGAGGAAAAGGGGGTTCGCTTGCGAGCACGTAAGGGTGAATTTGTCATACAGTGTCGGAAAAACTTGGCATCGACCTAGAACCTGCTAGTTCTCGAGATGCAATGTAGTCGAGTTCTCTATGATATGAAAGTGAAATCAATGATATGGAGACGCCATAACAAGGTCTAGCGACGGTTCAAGCAATGATGGAATACCTGAATTAGTTAAAGTTCAATCGGTCGCAAAACACCGGTGCATCTGCCCAAAGAAAACGTTTAGGACTCTGCCATTGGGTCGAAGAAGCAATCGTCAAATGATTCCAGTCAAAAGAATAAAAGTGAACCCGCGATTGCAATCATATAACTTACGTCATTTTAAAAAAAAGAAGTTATGGAAAGTAATATTTTGCAGGGTAATCACAACCCCACAAGATGCCACTTTTCACACTATGATAAAAGCGCCCTTTTCATGGTTGGACCAAGTAGCAACCACAGTTCCTGAAGTATTAAATTTACCGGCTTCTAGCCAAATTGCTACATTTGTAAAGTCTCATTTACTGCATACAGCCTGAATAAACAGGTCTCTCTCATGTCTGTGGATCTCTGAAGTTGGGCTTTATGTGCTTTTGTGATCACTGGCCTACCGTTGTTTTAACCGATATTGCACATGTTCGGCTTGTTGTTAAACCTCATCACCAATTTGTGCTTTCGCTGTCCTGGATGGAAGAGGATCGAGGTAAACATGGCATAATACAAACGATTCATCAATTATGAGATGCGGATTTAATCCCCTCGAACAAAACCGAAACGCTTCGACTAGCAACAAATTGACCCTAGTTGTAAAACTGAAAGATTGGATTTTGATCGAGAACATTCTTGGTCTTACACTAACGCCTGAACTTTGCTATAAAACTGCACCATTTGTACAAAACCTTAGTGTCTGTCAACAGAGTATCAAGATATCGTTCGCACTACAGTGTTACCGGGGTAGTTGACAGTATAAGTTCGGTGGCAAAGAGACTCGTTACGAAGGGACTGGGCTCCAAGTCGACGTGATGGTTATGCATCTCGATGGCCTATTGAGTTAAACTAGACAGTGTGAAGGTCACACCGACAGTCACTTATGTCAAGCAAGCCAATATGTAGAAGTCTGGCGAACTAGTCTCCTGGCTGGATTTCGACTTCAGCGGGGATGTATACATCAAATTATAGAACATGTACTGCTGGCCGACAGTTTCTATCTTTCCCAACTACATATGTTTGGACAGTTTGGTCGGTATGTGCTCTTAGAATCACTTAGATGCAGCAATATGCCGTCAGACACTTTCCACACCAAAAGTGGTATTCCCCAAGATTGTCTGTATTCTCCGTTTTTTGTTGAAGTTCGTCGCAGAAAAAATGACGGATTGGCTGAGACACTCACTGGATTCAGTCAGTGTGCCTCTATGTTGGTAATCGACTGATCAGATGGCAAGGTTGTCACTTTCCATGAGGTACGGATTTTCAATCAGACAGGTAAGTGGATGCGTTTTGCAGTTTCGAAGTATAGGGTGTTCCTCCAAGAGTACAACGACGCTAGACTTAAACTTGAAAATGAAGTTCCGAGGGTTGTTGACCAGTTTCCGTACTCACGAAGCCGTATCTCGGGTGACAGAAGTAAGGGAAGTGAAACCGGAACTCAGACTCATACGACTAAAGTAAGGTTGCGCAACCAAACACGGAGATCACAACTATAGAACAAAGCTAGAGCAATGTGAATCTATGGCTGAGTTGCTGGTATAGTGTATTGAGGTCGTTAACCATCGATTAGTATTTAATCACGCGCATCGGATGGCAATAATGTAAGCAAACGAGATTTTTGGCCGTCGGGACAGGTGAAACACGCACTCAAACACCTAGTGCTAACGGATCGTCCACCTGCCTTCCATTCTCTGCCAAGTCATCCGCTCTCTGACATTAGGTAAGAGGTAATTAACCACTGACTTAACACAGAGAAATTAAAACGGCTATTAGTAGGCTGGGAACAGTAAGTCATGTTTGTCTGTCATGATGGGAAACTAGTAACTCCCATGCAATCTAGCTGAACACACTGGAAGATATGGCGGTTAATAAAATTCAGTGACTTTATTATTTTTGTTGTTTGGCAGAACTGCTTAAGAAGTAAACAAAATTAAATAAGCGATGTAGTGAAAGCAGCAAGACAGCTGTCACGCAGAAGACATCTGGCACTTTGCTGTCACTCAGCTAATTGTTTTCAAGGTACAGGTACTGTGGTTATGACTGTCTGATTTTAAACATAGGAGTCTCAAAAAGCAAGTCTCACCTCTTCTTTTTGTTTTTAAAGTAGAGCCTGTTCTTTTCATGGTTGTGGCAGTTAATTAATGCGAACCACTGACACAATGTTGTTGGTAAAACAGCGTTACATTTATTTACGTTCAAATGTAAGTTATTTGCGGATCATTGGTTAAAACAGCTTCAACTGTCTTGGTTTCCACATCTGAGTAATCTACAATTCACCACATTATTGTGTCGTCCGCTTACATTGATAATGTGTTCGGTAATTTAGGAACAAGCAATATTAACGAGAACGGGCTTTTGAGAAACGGCGTTGGCAACAAACATATTAAGTTCCTGTTTACTTCATTTGACGCTGAACTTACGTTCGGTCAGATAATCCCTTAGGAAATTGACGAAGGTTCAGCGAGGTCGTATTTGCTGAAATGTTGCAGCAGGACGGAATGTTCAACTGCAAGCGCCTTGAAAAATCGATGTAGATTATATCTACGTGTAATCCCATGCTAGTAGACTTCATGCAACAGTCATGAACAACCATCGCGTTTGTGACGTACGGACGTAGTTAAATAAAGGTGATTCTGACGTCTGTCACTATAGTTCAGGGGGCCACCCAATGAGCAGTCCATTACCACGCTGACACCATGTCATTTGAAATGTTTTTTTAGCGCCCACTTATGGAGAAGCGTGCAAGTGTTAATGAACCCAAATGAAGTCCGGCAGGTGCAACAATGTCGCTGGGTACATCTGTTCTTCATAGTAATCATCATCATCTTGGACGCCAACACATCGCTCTCACTGATGCCTAACTGCCACGCAAACATGAAAAAAGCAAACCCACAGCAGAAAGAGAGAAGAAAAGAGGAGGGAAACGGAGCTAATTGCTAACAATAGCTTCAACTATACTCAAACATTCAACATCAAAGTGCCTACACCTTACGAACAAACAACCCTGCTGTAAATGAAAGTAAGGCCTCATCAGATTCCTTACGGTTTTCCCTGCCCCGTGCCATTAAATGCACTCACTTCACAGATAACTCTGACAAACAACAGCAACATCCACGCCACTGAGCTCGGTTAGCCATCATCTCAACTAACGTATTCAACCACTGACTCTGTAAGTCGCGAGGTCCTCAGCATGGGAGACCAACCAGACCTACAGTGGCCAATCCTCTCGTAGACGACTTCATTTCTCAACGCCAGGTCATCATCTATCCACTTCACATTTTACACCAATCGGCCGAAGCGTCAACAAACAGTGCTCGGGGTGGTTGACGACTAGTTAACACCCTTAGTACATGACCTAACCATTTAAGTCTGTGCAAATGTAATGATTTAACAAAATAACTTGTTCCACAATCATTACCTACTACCCGCTTCTTGACCTCCTCGTTGCTTACTCGTTAGTGACATTCGATACGAGCGATCAAACGCAAATATCGGTGGTGAAATATCTGAAAACGGTCCACGTCTTCTATCTCAAGCGCCCAGGTTTCGCTGCCGTAATATAATACAGTTCTCACTATCGCCTAATATACACAACCTTGAGCTCTCAGGGAGATACACCTCTGTAGATAGAAGGGCCTCAGATTGGCAAATACCACATTATATCTAAAGATACACACCTCCATTTCATTCCCTACACCACCACCGTCACTAATGTAGCTTTCCAACCGGTAAACAATCTTCATAACTTCGTTAATCAACATCAAATTTACATCTTATAGAATAACTTTCAACGTTGAGCCTACAAAATGCATCCTGAACCACTTAACACAGTCTACCATTGTTTGTGCTGCATGAAATTTGTTAAACAGCTACAACTTGTCGTCAGAATAATCAAGATAAATTAGTCGTATACCAAACAGTAGGTTCACGCTAGACAATCCACCACTATATATATATATATATATATCGTATTGACGTACGCCGCCCATGGAGTTGAAACCGTCCGAGAGTTCACCGTAAACCCTAACCTGAGCTGAAGTATGGGAATAAAGCGCCCATATTATGTTCACATACTTGGTCGGTATAGCCTGCGTTTAGGCGACTCCAAAAGTGTAGATCGATTCACCGAATCAAACGCACCTTTATAGTTGAGAAATACGGCAATTGTTGGCCAGCGGTACACATGACGCTGCTGCAGAATTTGACGAAGAAGAAAAGTGTGATCTATACATCCCCGACTAGAACGAAAACCTGCCTGTTCTTCCCTAATGTTTAACTTCCGAACTGCAGTGAGTCGACGAAGTATAATGGATGCCAGAACCCTAGAAATGACTGGGGTCAAACTAATTCCCCTATGGTTTTTGCAAGAGCTCCTGATACCTTTCTTGAATATAGGAACTATTATCGCGCGGCTCCAGCACGGAACGATAGTCTCCGTCATCCACACAAGTTGAAACGGCTGAGTCAACGCCTCAACTAACATCTCTCCACCTTCTTTAAAAGTGCCTGCACGAGATCATCTGAACCAGCAGCCTTATTACAGTTGAGACCGGAGATGCAATCGCGAACCTCAGTCTCAATGGGTGGTTCTAAATCTACCGACCAGGGCGTTACATCAGAAGTTTGTGGAGGCAGCACGGTAGAAGCAGGATGTCAGCCAAATTGACCCTCGAAGTGTTCCGCCCAACGTTTTAACCTTCTGGACTTATTATAAATTAGTGTGCCATCTGCCTTGCTGATAGCTTCACTGACAGACGGTCGCCTGGGGCCAGTAGCACGGATCAGCCGGAAGAATTTGCCGGTGTTCCCTGAAGCAAAAGCGATTTCCATTTCCTCAACTTTTTCCAATAACCAAGCCTCACGGTCAGCCTTTAGACTACGTTTCAGCTTCCTACGGATCTCTTCTAGACTTATTATGTGAACTACCGGGAGGAACCTACCGTCTGGATTCTAACAACTTCAGAGATTTATCTGAAATCCAATGTTTATTAAACTTATGTACCCCTGTGCCGCATGCTACAGTACCTGCTTTCTGAACAGCCTGTGAGATTTGTGTCCAGCAGCTATTAGGATCTTCGGAGTGAGTATCACTAAGGCAGCTTTCCAAGCTGGTTTGGTACTTATGCTTTACCGATGGTAAAGCCAGTTTCTCAACAGCCAGTCGTTGCTGTCGGTAGGGTCGTTGTCCAGCAAAAGTAAGAACAAAACGACAACATACCAATGCATGATCTGAGTCCACGTACGTGCTCCAATAAGAACGACAGTCTTGAATGCAACCACGCCACCTGTAATTAACAGCTATGTGGTCTATCTGAGACCATGCCTGATTCGAAGAAGGCAGGCGCCAAGTACAGCAATGACGTCCACGATGCCTAAAACTAGTGCTGGCTAAAAATGGCTTATGCTCAGAGTACAGCTGCAACAATCGCCCACCATTATCTCATCGGTGTGACGCTATCCCAAACCTGCCACCTAAACGAGATTCACATCTCCGGCCAGAACGACTGTCAGAGCCACCTGCCAACCGAAGGAGAGCGGCCATATGCGAATAAAAGGCGTCCTTAACGCCAGTGTCACTACGGCCAATTGAAGCATAAGCTAACACAATGGAAGGATTTCTGAAATTCTTTTCGTCGAAAGCTGGCTTTAATCGAACCCGCCAAGCAGACGTCGCAGTCTACTGTTAACAGGAATCTAATTTGCTCATGCGGCTGAGGACTATACCTACTCCAGCTTGATTGGTAGAGGCGGCCGTGGAGTCAATCAAAGTGTATAATCAATATCGGATAGATGGTGCGGATGCCGTTAGTTTCATACGTTGACTACTGTCCTGCATTCTAGTCTTTGAAACACAACAGATATCGACATTCAGCGAGTCTAGGGTCTGTGCGAGAGCGGCATGTTGATCTACCTGTTTTAGAGTGCGAACGTTGAAAGCATCTAAATTAATTCGCATTATATGCCTAAGCAAGGGACGAGCGAGACTTGAAGCTGAATGGTGAGCGACAGAACTTACCGACAGTGTTATAATGATTAGCTATATCCATTGCGGAACCTGTACAGTAATCACCAGAAATGGAGGTCGGGAGGGACCTGAGAGCTAAATTTGATAGGGCAGTGAGGGAGGGGTCAGCAGTAGCACGCTTTCGCCTACCCACCCTGCTGCATGCAACAGACAGGGCGACCCGGTTTATACCACGAGACGGCCGATGCAGAATGAAATTAACGGTACTGTGAGTATTCATGATAATGCGTGGGCTGAGATCCCGACCTATACTGCTACCTTGGCGAGGTGGTCGGGCTTGTGTACTGTTTTGATC
>JTDE01020779.1:0-10363 GCA_014338405.1 Paragonimus skrjabini miyazakii | reverse complement strand
ATGATGATGATGATGATGATGATGATGATACACTGTAAAGGATACTTCCTTCCAAAGAAATCGCCTCAACACTGTTTAATTGTATTCAGGTAGACCGGCCGGAATTACTTGTCGGTAAGTATAAAGTTATGCATATTCGAAACACTTCAAATACCACCTACCCCATAAACGACTTCTCCCACCAGACGGTTCTTTCCGTTTGTCAAAGCGAACACAAGAGTTCACCAGTACCCTAGTACTACTGAAGTGTATGCCCTATTGGTTTGATTCCCTCAGTTTCCAGCTTCTGTACAGTAATTTAATTCGGCAGTACCTCGAGAATTGGACTGGGACCTGGTCACCTTTTATTCAAACGATCAAGTTATTCTTAATCACAGAAATGACGTATCACTGACTCAGTTCGGCCTCAAAAATCAAGCCATCAGAAGAAAGACGGACATCGTTAAGCACGCACTCAGAGTATCTTCGGCTTGTATACGATCTAGCGTTCGTTTTTGTGATCTTGAAGTCTCCAAATTACTCAGGTCAAATGTACATGGCGGCACGTTGGAGTGTCATACTCTCACACTTGAAATCAACCAAAACAGGTCTGATTACAGACGTAGCTTTTTCAAATTGCCTGTTTGTATGGCTTGGACTGCCCTTTCTGGCCATGCGATTTTCTGTTTCCCTCTCTCGAATGCAAATCACTAGCTTACTACACCCACAATCATGAATTCTGTGTTGCTTGCAACAATTTGATGGTGGTGGTGAACTGTCTGAAGTTCAGCCTGTGTTTGAACAGCAGATTTAGTTGATTTTTGCCTAGTTTTTGATTCATTTTAACTGTCAACTTTTTGTTGGACCCTATTTGCTGGATCTTATTTATTTTCGTGCTGCTTTCGTACGTTCTCAACATCTACTCTCGTTTGTTAGCGGATGCACCGCCTTCCGACACGCGAACCACCACCACGACGTCTTTCGTTGCGACCAGTCAGTCATTCGGCTCAGGAGGATCTGTGGCGCCGGTCGCTGACACACCACACGCTAATTCTGAAGATGCCCTGGCGAATGTCATTTTGGATGCGAACACTGTTGCGGCCGCTCCTCCTTTTACCCTGACTACATCAGCCGACACACAAGTCGACCATCATGAAAATAGTGCTAATCGTGGTAGTGTCGGTTCAAAACTGCTTCTCAGTCGCGAAAATCCTCATCACGCACAGCCGGTGACCGCGGACTTGGCGTCAGAAGGACTGCAAACCCTGTCAGCACTGGGAACTCAACTGACTGCTGGTCGTCACCAGCCCGGCTATGACATCTATCCTGGTCTACACAATCATGCCGGTGGCCAGTTCTTCCGTATGGCCAAACGTACTCAGCTTTTGTTTCCACCGGTCGAAAGAAAGGTTTGTTATTCATGTAATCGCCAAAGTTATTTAACACCGTTGATAACGCTCTCTTGTCTGGAAAGAATTACAATGAAGGTTATGATTGATAACTGAATATTTTCCGTTATATTGGCCTTCTTTTAAGTATACTTACTTAGTTATTTACCTCACTAGATTAAATTATGGCATCATCCGTTACATAACCTTGGTGGACAGATGCTGTATCCACGGTATTGTCAGATTGCGCATATTTTTCGCATACGTTCGATCCGGGTAGTAACTTTATTTACTGCCAGTCATACGATCACAGGTTCCACCGCAGGCAAGTTTAAGTACAACAGGTAATCCGCTTGAGACTGTGGACAGTTTCATGTACTTGGGTAGCATTATATCGTCAGCCTGTCATATTGCTGATGAGATATCTGCGAGGATTGCAAAGATACGAGTCGCCTTCGCCGAACTGCATCGTCTCTGGCGTCGAAGAGACGTTCGATTCTTGCTGAAAGGAAGAGTATGTGATACCTGTGCACGTTCCATTTTGCTCTGTGGTTCGGAAACGTGGTCTGTTCACAAGAAAGACGTCAACAGGCTTGCTGTGTTTGACCATCGTTATATCGGCCAAGTAGCCCACATTAAATGGAGTGATCGCGTGATCAATGTGGCTGTCCGCCGGCGCGTATTCCGGAACGCTCGGGATGCGCGATCAATTGGTCAGTTAATCACGTTGCACAGCTTGCGGTGGTTCGGTCACATACTCCGTATGTCATCTGATCGTTTACCGTATCGAGGATTATATAATGAGACCACCAACAGTTGGGTGAAACCGCGTGGTGGTCAAACCGCAACGTGGTCACAAAATATGGAGACCTTGACTGCTCCATTGAGCAAAGTGGGTAGGTGTCGCCTGCCCGGCTGGAATCCTCGTGACCACTCAAACCACTGGTTAGAAACGCTATCCGAGATGGCGGTTTGTCACAGTCAGTGGTGTACCTTTATCTATACCATTTCTAGTCTTCTTTTAATAATTTTCCAACTTTCTGGTAGCGTTTTCTTCCAGAATATTCCACGTCACTGTTGAGGTGAGCGGTGGCCCGAGCCACAGCACCTTTTTCTCAGGCTCATGGCTGCTATGATGATGATGATAATGGTGACCACAGCTGTGTACGTTTCATCCATCTCTTGTTAATTAGCTCACTTTCTGTGTAACACAGAACTGCTGCGTGTTGAACAATGGATGTGCCTGTATGTTTGTCTTTGTTAATTCAAACGCGATTACAATTTGTATTTTGATATCAGCTTTCCTTTCGCATCATATATTATACGTTACGCCCTTCTAGAATGGGTACTGTCGGGTTCGACCAGAATCGTGTTTTCGACGATTATTTCGCTTTCTTCGACAAATTTAACGTCTTCACTTTAGGTACCCCATAATTCTTTGTTTTTTTTTCTTCTGCACTGCCATTATCTGTTCAAAATACAATAAAAATTAGGATGTTTCCAGCATAAACTCCCTCTGAGAGCGGGTTCATCAGTTCTGTACTGTTGATGTGATTCTCAACTGCTTCTTCTTAGTCGAAATACACTTTAACTTCCCAAGGTTTTTCGCCTCTGTTGAATTGTCTAGTGATAATCAATTGAGAACCGGTCTCTTATTGTCTGGATTTTACGAGATCTGTCTAGGAAATACGGTTCTGATAAACACTTAGATGTTTGTCATTTTACCTCTTGAAAGTGATGTCACTGCTGATAGTGTCATGTATTTGTTGTGGCACGTATCACGGATCGTTTCTTCGACTCACTTTGATGTTTTAAACGATCTTTATATCCAGGCATGTTTTTGCGGGCAACATATATTGTTGTTGTTGTTGTTGTTGCTGCTGCTGCTGTTGTTGTTGTTGAAGCAAGCTTATAGATAAGCCGTATAGAGTTATCAAGAGGCAGACGATAAATTTTTTCATTGTTCAGCTGGCATTTCACTGTTAGCACTTCGAAGCCACTTGTGGATTCTCTCTATTTTCTTTGAAGATCATGCTTTTTCCGGTGAAAAGGGACGTTAACTTTCTTCACAGTACAATGTCAACAAACTTGCTCTCTTTTCATTGGCTTTTTAAAGCCGTTACAGTGAACGCTAATAATGATCAAATCTATTTTTTGGGCAGCTTAAAAGTAGGTTCTCCTCATTGAAGCTTAAAAAACCTTCAATTTGATACTCCTAGCGCAATTTAGGGACATGCTTGGACCAGTTTGTTGAATCTTATTTAATGACATCTGCTACTTTGTTGCTCTCTATTCAGACCATAACGTTACGGTGATTTAGTGATTATCAGTTCATTTTCTGAATCGCTGTACGGAGTAGATGCATGCCATTTCATCCGTTTATGATTCTACGCTACAGTCGCTCATATCGGGTGGTACCAGTGAGTGACCAGCGAGGAGCTAAGGAAGCGGGTGTTTTGCACCGATTGTCACACGACTTCTTTCGTTTAATCCTTACACTTGCACAGATGGTTAAGTCATGTCCTAAGGGAGCCAGCTAGTCGTCTGCCACAGCGAACACCCTGCCGATGCTGCGCCCGATTGGCCTATGGTGCGAGGTGGACAGATGATGACCTGGCTTAGGAAATGATATCATTCACGAAGGGGTTGGCTACTGTAGATCGGCTTCGTCTTCCGGACTGGGGCCTTCATGGATCACAAAGTCGGTGGCTTGAGACGTTAGGTGAAATGGCGGCTAATTGAGTTCGTTGGCGTGAATGTTACTGTTGCTTGGCCGAGTTGTCTGTGAAGTAAGAACACTTTATGACGCGGGACAGTGAAAGCCTTAAGGAAGCTGTCTTGCTGATGACGCCTTACTTTCACTTACAGCTCGGTTGTTTATTTGCAAGATGTGAGCGCCTTGATTTTGAATGTTTGAGTATATACGTAGCTATTTTTAGTAGTTAGGTCATTTCCTGTCTTCTTTTTTGTTCTGTCTTCCTATGCAGGGTTTTTTCTTTTGTTGGTTGTGTGGCAATTAAGCATCACTGTTAACCACTGATATATTGCTGTTTATGATGATGATGACGGTACAATCTCTATTCTTGGTTTCTTTTTCCTTTACAAACTTCTCTATATATGTTATCAGCACTACAATTAACTGTTCTTCCCTGTTAAGCGGCTGTGTTTCTTATGGGACTCAATCATTTGGATTTTGTCGCTTGTGCCTAACGAGTGCTTTTCAACTGGCTTTTTCCATGTTGAATTGTACAAATCTGCGACTGCGTTGTGATATGTACACTGCATTGGGACAAAGTAGTGTTTGTCCTGCTACGAGACATTCCGTGATGCATAACGGCAGTCTGATTCATAAGTTCAAATCAAATGGACTCCATATCTTAATTTCATCACGACTAATAGTGTGCTGAGATTTTTATTTCTCTAAACATGGACATCCAGCGCGGAGTTGAATTTGATACTTCGATTGATCAGATTACTGCATTTTAATTATCTGAAAGCTGGAAAAAAATTGAATTGTCCGTCAGTTTGCACTATCTCCTGAATCTGCATATACCATTGGTTAAGAAGGTCGATCATGATTGATGGTGTATCCAGCCAATGTTGTGTGTAATCCCTGGATTCTCAGTCTGACAAGCTACACTTGCTACTTTTATTTAACGAGACACCGAGTATACACTGTCTGTAATCAAATGGAAACTTAACTAGCTCGCTGTATTTTTTTAAACCATTAATAGTTGCATGTAGTATAGGTGTGTATCACAAACATGTCACCAGACTACGAGGCACATTATCAAAACGTTGAAAAATCTAGGAATAAATTTAATCCACGTCCGTGGAGGTTTTTATGTGCACCGGATACATACGTAGGTCCAAGTAGCCAAACATTCTAGCCCAACCATCGATGGTGCAACGGTTGTCAAGTTGTCACAAAACCTGAATTGCATTCTTAGTCTAACACTGACGGATCCTGGTCTTGATTGACAGCTTTTTGGTATTTATTTATTTATACATCTAATATATAGTTAGAGATTTTGTTGATTGAAATTAAACATCACTCCCTTTCGATCGCAATTTTCACTGTTAGATCGCATTCATTGATCAGAATTCATGAGTAGTTGTCGTGTCTCTTCAGACGATCGAACGCCCTTAACGTCACTAGCCAGCAATTGTGGCTAACCGTTTCGTTACGATAATTTGATCAGTGTTCAACACGTGTGCTTAATCGGACCATGAATCGGATTTTGCATCCCTGTCACGAAAACTATATGCAGTACTGTTGAGCTCTAGGAAAAGCGGACTTCGAATCGAATACTTCTTTTCGACATGACCTGGTCGGAGAATCTGTCTGAGTGCGAGAACTAAGACTGAACGTGAATGGTGTTCAAACCATACCAACCCTCGTATCACCGCGTATGTCGCTGTCAAGACCAGTCTGAATCACCTTGCCCATGTGTACTACTCAAACATAAAAATCTTTGTCGGCACCTTGTGGTTGGGATAAAATAGACAAAGTTTTGTCCGATTCTTACGGAATAGAATTATGACAGTCTCGGTTGACAGTAAAGTTTATTCTCGAAAACACCTCGTGTATGCGTTCTCAGTTTCAGTACTAAGGTTCGGAATGTTTTTGATTGTGACAGTAGTCAACGAAATGACTTTAATAACGAACTAAAAATTTGCTAGAACAACACAGTCAAACAAATAATAACCAAACCTGCGGCTTTCATCGGATTAAAAGGAACGCAACGTCACGAGCAAGTTGTGATGCTTAACTTTTCGACCACTTTGGATGACTTTCCTTAGAGCTGTTCTAATCATTATATCGCTCCTGATGATAGTCACCTATGATCGGTGAAACGTCGGCTGTTGCAACGTGTTCACAGCGTTGAGACTGTTTGGCTACATTCATGGAAAATATAAAACTGATATGCTATATCCGGTTTCTTTCATGAATTTCAAAGCGTGTTGTACTGCATGGTGTATCTCTCGAGATCATTTCGCTGCGGCTTATCCTGTGTGTTGTAATTTATCAGCACTACAAGCATGTTAGAACCAAGAACCCCGGCTCGATTTCCCCCCGTATGTCTCACACTCAGTGATATATGCAGCTTGTCAAGCTCATTCGAAGAAAATGCACGAAGGTTCATTGATTATACGTATCCGATGAGTTGTGTGCTTCGGATGAAGTTCGATCAATAAACATTTACCTCCTTTGCCACCGGACGTGTATTGTACAGCTAACGATGGAAACTGCACACATGAAACAAGTCAGTCACTTTACTCACGGTAGTCGTTTGTTACTAAGGCTGTTGTGACCACAAAGGAAGCTTGACCTGGGTAGTTGTTTAATATCAGACATCCATTACAACGTTTGTGAAAACAAAACGAACATAAACTATTTTCTAGGGCTGCCGTGTGTTTATTTCGTTAGCAGTAGTGTAACAACATTTTGTTTGGTGACACGGCGCACATAGTGCACATTCACGTTTCCAACATCGGCTTTCGGTCCCTCGTATTCCTGGCTTCGAGACTTGTCTTTTAGTCACGTGATATTCAACAAAGCAGTCGGTTTTGTCACACACACATGCGTATAGGATGACATCACCTCTGCTAAAGGTTAAATCATTTTATCAGGTAGTGCAAAATATTTTATAGATGCAGACGAGTCATTTAATGCAACATACTATCACGTCTGAGAACGTCTTCAATTAGCTATATTACCGTTAGGTGTTTTATCAAACTTAGCTGGACCGTTTAGACCACCTAGCTGCCTTGCGATTTTTTTTCTCTTAAAAAAATGAACAACCACTATGTAACATTAGTAACTTTATATGCTATTTTTTCTTGCTGTGTAAAAGTGTTATTGTTGTCTCATTACCTTTCTGCGTTTGGTAGTAGCTTGTATATCTGATCGTGATGTTATCATTGTTTTCCGTTGGTATACTTTGTTCAGTTTTCAAAGTTTGAATGCACCCATGGATTTCTTGATTTTTCCCGTTCAAAATAATGTGTGACTGTAATGCTGTCACTTTTCTCTCACCATATGTGGTATACAGTCGGATTGTCCTCTTCTAAAGTTGTGTTTGCAGAGTTGAAAGTTGTTTATGCCCTCATAATTCTATCCCAATAGCTTTATGTTTGTATTTGGTCCGTTTGTGGTCATTTTTCGGAAGATAGGAGTTGTCGTGCTTATTTTCCAACACATGTATTTCCACCTTCTTTTGCTTTGTTACAGGTTCATTGGGATGAGTATGGCGGCCACTTGGATCGTGATCTGTTTGTTGGGACAGAGAAACAGAATAACCACCCTTTCCGAGATAGCAAACACAAAGGTGTGTGGTCATGCGAATAAACAGTTTGCTGTTAATGTTACTTTATGTAGCCCTTCTGTAAATCAGTTCTTATTGACATTTCGAATGATTCTTCTTCGGAGGATGAAGGTATGGAACTTCTTCCATCTTTCGTTTTGAAATTTGAATGCCGTCGCCGACAAAACTTTTTTGAATGGCTTTGTTAAATTCAACGCGCTTATGGCGTATTTACGTTCTCAGAAAGATTTTTTGTAACAGTCACACGAGCCACTGTGCTCACATCGTGTCAGGTTTCTAGCTAGCCTGATTTTACGTGAATTTCCCGTACGTATAAAAATGTAAGTCTGTGAGAACCCCGAAACATTTTTCAACACGGTCACATTCTTATTTCTCTACATTCCGTTCGAGCCGTTTCTTGGATGAGACTCGAAGTACGTATTGTATGCTCGGCTTGTGCTCATATATATATGTATGGGCACAAGGCGAGCATATATATATATATATATATATATATATATATATATAATTGTTGACAATCTCTGCACCCTGGGTAATATCATGTTTAGGTGTAAAAGGCAAACACCGAGTGATAGGTACTTATTGTGACGTTTCAAATCTACACATACTTTGCATTCTATTTCTGTGGTTTACATTTTTCGTCAGCATGTTCCATTGTTAGGGACGCATTTGTCATTTTTGACTGTACACAACAGGCTGTGATCGTTCTATCGTATGACGTCGTCAAGTATCATGTCTCAGGTTAGGAACCTCAAGATTCTCTAAACTACTAGTTGAACGATTCATCTTATATGATAGTATGTCAAAGTCACCCATCTGATTGTATCTGATCGGTTTGTTGGCAATTTCTGTTAATATCATCTTTAGTGGTACTTTTTAAAATCTATCTTTCAGACTGTTAATCGTTGTTAGGTTTTGAGACATAGTCGGTCGGATTCAGAATCCATTGTTTTGTTGGTACTCTCAAATGATTGTGGTTATTTTAGCCTTTCTTTCTTTATTGTACAACTTAAGCTCTGTTTCGCCCATTCACTACTTGTAATTTTTTAAACCCTAGTAACATTTTAAGGTGAGCTCCTCTCAAAGTTTGCAGGAGTTCTTATTAGTTGCAAAATCTTACGGCAAACCCTTTTTTTTCGGAATATAAGCCATTAAGGGCTGATGGTATTGAACGGCAAACTGATCGTGTTCTGTTAAGTCCTGAACACTAATATGATGATTTTCCCATTGTTTTTTTAATCTGTTGAATCAACAGGACGTTCAGTTTATCATAGCTACGGTCGGAACGACTAATACGTGTACTTAAACAGCTTTGTTTCGGGGCATTATAAATTAGGCCTCATCAATAAATTCCGTTTTGGATGTTATGTGTTTATACATTCAGTATATGGTGTATGGTGGATTGTAGTTTATTTGTCGGGTTCTTGTAGGCCACACATGATTATACTCACTGATCGTTAACTTTTCCACACTAAAACCCTAGGGAAAAGTGAATATCGGTGCCAAAGTTAATGGCATTTTTACACTTGCCACACAAAAAAGTCAATGCTATCTTGTTGGTTCAACTACCGTTTAACTTTGCTGTCCTACAAACGTTTGGTTCTACTTCACTATTTCAACTTACACTACTACCCAACACCAGTTTCACATCTAACTTTTCAGATTCCTTCGATCGCCGGATCTCATACTGTTTATCGATTTCTAACTAGTTACCAGATTGATTTCAGTGACGTGATGAAACGACAGATGAGGTTTGGAATCTTGAACCATACTCCCCCACGAAAGATGAGGTATTCAGTGTAATTATGTGTCCACGTAACAACCGATACATAAACGACACATATCAGTGATCACTGGTCATCATCAAGTGTATCACGCACAAGCTGTCGCAACTGTTTACGATACGAACGAGCCCAGTTTGCTGTTGGGTCGCTGATGTACAACTCTGTTTGTTCAGCAATACTTGTTTGTTAGCTATGGTGACAGTGATCGTGGTTGATTAGCGAATAGCCATGGGTGTGTTTCTCTTTTGTACTCTCAACTTTTCCATTGCTCTGTATGTTCTGCGTTAGCACATTCTGTTCTTTAACACGCACTTGTTACTGTGGAGAAAACTTAGCCGGTCTTGCATACTAGAATTTCTGACTGCTGCGCTAACTTGACCGATCACTGTGAGCAACCATCAAGTTATTCGATTTTACCTTTCAGGACACAAATCCTCCCAAATTTCTGTTGGTGATGTGAACATCAACGTTGGGCTCATTCCTCCATCGATTCTCGAATGCTTGGCACCAAAGACATGCGATGATCCGGCAATGAAAACGCATGTCGTGACCCACCAGTTAGAGATTCCGCTACGATGCGAGCTCGTCCATTTGGACTATGAGGTTAGATTCGTAGTCGGTTTTGCCTGTGCAAATCTGATCGCGTGGTCTGTTACATGTTCTGATGACTAAGTGCCACATAAAATTTAATAGAAGAGTGCCACCCAGTCAAGGCTGGTCGCCAGTGTTACCCAAACAGTAAGTTTAGGTTTTCAATTACTTCAAATTGAACACCACTCAAATGTCCTTGCACCGTTTGCATTCAGATTATTCTTTCGACTAGCCCACTTTGAATGGAAGCACTTTCGCTCTTATTAGAGCTCATCAGCGGTGCGTATCCTTG
>JTDE01020778.1:175327-187433 GCA_014338405.1 Paragonimus skrjabini miyazakii | reverse complement strand
TACTATTCACATCTGCGTTTTAAAAGTGCCATGTTTTCCAATGTTGAAACAAGGCACAGCTCCAGACTGTTATACTCAATGTTTCCACTGCATGGATTTGTTTCCAACTTGTTGTTATATGTCTGCTACATGCATCCGTAAAACATTTTTGGACTACCCAGTTCTTCTTATGTGAACCTTCGTTGAGCTACATGTGTGAAGTGAATGTGCAGCCTACACAACTACCTCCTAAGTTAATCAGAGATGTTAGTCAAATGTCCATCATACCCATAGTGCTAGTCGAGAATACATTGCGATGAATTTCGAACCAATGGGAAAACCAACCATAAAAACAGAGAGGTGGTGCGTGCATTTATTTTCTTTTGGATAGAGGTTGAAACATGGATACATACTCATCAGTAATGGATACATTTGTTGTTTACCCTCGTTTTTCAGTGCGTGAGTCTCAAAGACTATCCTGATGTGGGTGTTAGTCACGCCTCTTGGAATTCCGACTTCTCGAGAAGTTCCAGCGAAATACTTTGAGTCACAGAGCTGATTATAAATCTGCCGCGAGTGCAGAATACGCATTCATGCACAGCTATTGCCAAAGTTCCCCGTCAACTACTTGACAGAAAATTTATTGAAAAGCAATAAAATGTTCCGAACGCTTCGTAGTGACAAGGCGAGCAGTGCACAGTATACGAATGCAACTGATTTATCAAGTTCTTCTAGAGATATTAGACAAACCTTTTTGAACTGATTGAATGAAGACGGTGGTCTGCATGGGATATAACACCCATCTACGTCTATCAAAATACAGATTCATAGCTACTATGGATTTGTCTACAGTTTAAATCCTGTAACCATACCACTTGATACCACAGCCTGCGTCAATCAAGTAGGCCATGGTTGTTTGTCAGACTGCCCCTTTTTAATAAAGTGTTTTTGCGGATAACGAAGACACGTGATGCATTCTCCAGACGTCTTTATTTGTGACGCTTTGAAAAGCCACTGCTGGAGAAGGGAAGAGTTCACAATGATTAGATTCTTTCAACCTTGATTTCCAAATCTAACAAATAACTCATTCGCAATTATTGTGCACCAGTATTGTCATTGTCTGGCCATCCTTGTCTCCTGGAGGTGAGTTTTTATAGTGGGCTGAAGTTGTTACAGTTATCATAGTCAGCTGATAAGTAGGAAGCGCTCCTCTCGTTGCTGAGTTCGAAATCCGATCAGGGGACGAAGTGATCAAGAGTTTTGAAAATCCCCATGGTTTAGTTGGAAATGGTAGGTTGTTGGCGCTAGGTAGATTGAGGGGAGTGTGGCTGTCTGGGGTGCTGACTGAAACCGTTGTAAAATGTTTATATTTGCCATAAACGATGGTTCGCATGTGCGTGTAAAATTGTTTACACTAACTTTCATGCCTTTGATTGTTTTGCGCGTTGATCTGTTGATGTTTTAAAAAAATTATATCAGGTTGTACATTGTTGCCGAGATCAACATCAATCTGAACACATACGTAAAGTCCAAAGTTAATATTGTTTGCAGGCAACTTTGTATAAACTGATAATGAACATTAGTCGTAAGTGTTTATATGATTGCAACAATGGGGAAAATGACAGTAGGTACTGATAACGAGCCCTACTAGATGGGAGAAAGCTCAGTTCAATGGTCCAGTGACCATTAAGTTAACACATTGTTGGCCATCTCCTGTCAGCAAACATAATGAAAGCTGTCCAGCAGACGACTGTTAGGCGCCTGGCCATCGACTTAGCTTACACTTCAAAACTTAGGGTGCTCTAATCCACGAGCACTGCCCTCTACCTTCCTGATCCAGACACGACCTGTCGATCGCATGAAGGCAAGCATGCATGTTGTACTCTTCACGTGCACTCCGGTCAGTCAAATTTTTGACTAGAAGTGACCGCACTGTGTGCAACTTCTTGTTTCTTGTTAGTCTAATTGACAATCACAGCTGAATAAACAACATTTAAAAGAAATAGAAATTATCCTTGGGAATTAATACTTTACGGCTGAATGCCAAAGGTAATTAAACCTAACGGTTTCATTGAAACACAACTTGAAGTGCATTCACGTGAAGTGGAATGACTAAAAATGCACGCATAATAGCATGCAGCTGTGAACCAGACGAACCTGAAAGTAAATATGCTTAGCCCAGACCTACTGTTATCGTCCGTTATATGGTTTGCTGTTCTGAACTTCGAACAAATGGGTCAGATTAACATATATCAAGTTTGAATAAGCATGTTTTTTGAATGCACTTGCCGACTGGTTGAACTGACAACTGTTTGTATTTGTTTTAGCCCTTGTAGCCTCAAGTAAACCAAATGGTCGCCGGCACTGTTGTCTCAAGCAATTTTAGTAGGTGCACAACCGAATGCATTTGCATCGACCGACCGATGAAACGCAAGTGAATTCATCGCCCATTGTACTTCGCCCACTACTTATCAATTGTAAAGGAGAGCTCACAAACGATGGAGAATCAGACAACACCAGACCCAGTCAAGTGACACCAATCAAAAATATGTCTGTCTCTAATTCTTCGCTAATCCGCCTGATCTCTGACACATTCTCTATTCGTGGAGTACCCCGTCTAAGTCGTGGACCAAGATTTCTTCGCGGGTTATGGTTGTGTTTTGTCATTAGCATGACTGTGGGTTTGTGTTTGACCAGTTACTACTTAGTACAAGACTATTTACTCTATGACGTTGCTGTCAATGTACATGTCGCGCTGGATGCACATTCCCCATTCCCCGCACTGACAGTCTGTCACCACCACCCGTTCTCAGCACAAGCCTATGAAATGTGGCGTCAAGGTAAAATGCTTTCGCCAAACACTTTCAATCGCCGTATGCGTAATTTGACTCAGTACTATTTGGATCGGAAACAGATAGATTTGGCCGAACATTTGTATCACTATGACTCCGTGTCCATCTATTACCAGAACATCCTGACCGAGGATGCCTACCGTCTTGGACATAACACATCAATTTTCCTCAATTGTATTCGTCGTGTCAAACAAAGTCTGGAAATTGAGGATGATTGCACGCGGCTCGAGGGGTTTCAAATTCGGCAATTCAGTCACCATACTTTTTTCAATTGTCACACCTTAGAGCCAAAAGATCAGAGGGATGCTGAAGCTACGGACATGTTAGCATTAATTGTAAGCCTGGGACCGAAGCCGGATTATCGATCTGAGGAACAGGCATTCCTGATTGATCTGTTCGAAATGGCCCGTGGACTTCGGTAAGTTGATTACGAAACATTTTTTTTATCACCGTTTGTTAAAACTTAACTAATTTTACGGTAGATTGTAAAATTCCACTGTGCATGGCTCGCGATGGGCGACAACCTGCGGCAGATCATTTTCTTATCGAAACTCATCATGTACGTGCTAATAAAACAGACTTTCCTTTCCATTCGGTTTATACAGTGATTTACAAAATTACGTGTAACGGATTTTCTGCACAGGCGGTATGATATGTACTGTTGTAAACGTGTGTCAGACTTACCTAAAGGTTTAGAGTATTGTTTTATGGTATGCGTTTGTGATCCGTAAGTCATAATTGCTATATTGTGGTATTCTAATCATTCAGGTTGAAGGGCAGTGATGCTCGAAAATCTACGGATATACTTCAACTTCAACACTGCCAGTATGGAAAATAGGAAAGAGGTGTAGACCCCCTTGCCTAATGAGGCCAACAAAACGTGAGCCGGGCCATCTGATACCGGTACTCAGTAGTGTAAACGCACGTAGTTTGTAAGTGAACAGTGAATCGTCACAGAAAAATTGTACTAGAAGTCATTTTCATAAACATTGACAGTCTTCACATTTATCTCAGATCACGAGTTTAACATGGTTTGTTCATATGTGCAAGTTTGTCAGAGTCAAATTACCCACATCATTTTTTACTGTCCTTGCATTTATACACTTTTCATGCCATTCCAATTGCAAAGTTGTGTATTAGTAGATATCGTTTACTTTGATATATATACTGTCAGATCTATTCATGGTACTTTATGAGTCTTCAATATTCACAGTCCTGATTGATAACACTGCCATAGGTTACCGGCAACCACTATTGATGAACAGCTTTTAACTGTCTCTGTGTTCACAGGGTTTATTCCACCTAAATTATTAACCATCATCAATTAAATCTCTGCTTCTGGAGTCAGTCAAACAAACGATAAATGTCTTGTAACAACCGGTGGTGAGTATTCATAGGAACTATGCGTAGGCAGGGTTTCCATTCATAGATCGGATGACATTTTCTGCGGGTTTAAAAACATTTTCATTCATATAGATTAAACATCACCCACAATTGATCGCAGCTGTCGCATTCCCATAGACTATCCAGTCGGCCCCTTTCGAAAAGAAGCACTAGACTTGAGTTTTGCTCTCATTAGAGCTCGTCAGTAGTTCATATCATTTCGAGGCGGTCGGGCAACCTGATCATTACTCACGAGCGGAAATGGTTGAGTGTTCACATATGATAATTCGGTCGTGCCTAATGTGAGGTCAACGGCGCAGTGGGTTGAACACGGTTGCTTCATGAACAGCGTGGCCGTGGTTCGAGTCCCGGCAGTGGCGATGATATGCACTACTGACGAGCTCTATTGAGAGCGAAACTCGAGTCTAGTGCTTCTTTTCGAAAGGGGCCGACTGAATAGTCTATGGGAATGCGACAGCTGTGATCAATTGTGGGTGATGTTCAATCTATATGAAAATCAAAATCCCCTACTACTCAACATTTTCATTCGTTTACAGGTGGAGAGAAGTTTTTGATTAATTGTGTACTATGTGTTATGCAGTAGATAACCAGTTTTGCATAATGAAAATGTGTACGCAATAACAAATGCTAATTGGGTTTTTCGACCAAGTTCAATGATAACAGTGAAAACCATTGCGACTCTTTCATCTCACAGTATAGGTAATGGATTGTGTGAAACGAGTCTCTTAGCCTAACCACACTGTAAGTTGCGGTCATGGTCGAAAGTTTGAGTGGCCAACGGTTAATCGCAATGTTACCAGGTAGTGTGAAAAATGTGCGACCGAACTAACCGCCAGTCGTTCAAACCTCGGATTACTAACACAAATTGCAATGTCTTGAGTTGAATGAGCATTATACGTTCCGCACTGTGCTACTCTTAGCGGTTTGGATGATCGTCTGCAAATTGTATCAAAATTGGACGCTATGCAAAACAAGTATGATTAACTAACAACCTACTCAAGAACGGACACGTATAACAATATTGTATGGATATGCGCATGTTCATTCTCATGGGTTTTTCTAGTGCACACAGAGGTAGCTGTGTACGATACGGTTCTATTCTGCATTGCAGTTGCAATCTTCTTGTTCATATTTCTGGGAAATCAGGATTCGTCTGTGTACTCTTAGGTAAAGGAATGTACAGGGTGGTTTGCGGCGCCCAACCCATATGGATCGGGCTGGGACATTTGTTTTGAACCGAATGACTCTGGATGTGCTTTGCAGCAGTTTTGCTTATATGCACTGGATGTGTCAAAAACTTCGATCAAGGGTACAATACGTTGCGGATAAAGTTATTTTCCAGTCATTTTATTCCAGTTGATTTGAAAGCTGGATTTTGTTGATCCGACTATTGTCCGGCTGTTAACTGGAGATACTCACCCAACCTTAAGCCTTCCTAAGAGTTCTCATATGGCCATACATGTGGGTTCGTTCGTCGGACTCAGAATCACGCCTTGCAATGAAATAGGCTGGCCGACGGACTGATGCATCAAGAGTCCACGTGCGTAACTTCAAGAGATGATATGAGCCTTTCCGTAATGTACGAATTGATGTCTAGAAAAATGATGGGAGTGAATGGTTTTGCGTATCATATCTTCATGCTGATGTCAGGTGTACTTGGTACGAAAGCACTCAAACAAAATATGGAACCTCTGACTTCTTGGAAGCCGACAAACAAATATGGAAAAGAAAGTAGGGGAAGTTAAAAAATGGCAAATAAATGAATTAGCCATATACACTGAAGGTCACATGACCGATGTGCACTGAGGCGTCCACTATGAAAGCGGTTTTTCTATTCATTCAGGATAAATGAGTAGGCAGTTAATGTTAGCCTGTGGAAATATAGCTAATCAAAGGGGGGGACAATGTACTTTACGTTTTTCTTATCAGAGTGAACTGAGGGCTGCAAAGGAACTGTCAAGTTTGTGCATCAATGTACTATCCCGATTAACCGTTGTGTTGGTGTGGCGCTGCAGTTCATTACTGGAATCGCAGCATCTGACATCACTCGTAGTGACAATGTCACTTTGCCGAGGCGGCTGAATTGTTTTTACTGGACACGTCTATAAGACCACACTGTATATTTAGTCAATAACCCAAGTGTCAGAACTTTTCGAACTAATCTGTACGTGCAAACAATCTGGACATTGGACTTCATATCATAGAAGAGTTCACTTCAAAATATTTTCCGAGACTTAATGCACGTCCAAATTTTCCAAAATTTTCTTTGTATCGTTTTTTGAAACAGTCACCAAAAATTAAGAACTTGACGTTCGATATAATCAAAAAGCGTTGAAACTAATACAGTTTACCTGTGTGTTACTTCTCAAGATCTACATCTTTCTATGTATGAATACTTAAAGACGTATTGAAATATCGGTGGTCTTATTTACACTTTTTAAATACTTGCTGCCATCAAGGATAATATTTGAAATCGTCACATATGTACTTAAATATATGGAATGAATCAAGCTAACCCTAAACTTATGTTCCTGTTTGATGACATTTACAGAAGAGTAACCTAATGCTGAAAAGTCGTATATTGTGTATACTTTACTGTATACGGTAAAAACTGTCCAGTGAATCCGATTACTTTTAAATGTAAGTTGGTAAACGTGACAAACGATCGTGACTATTGATGAGCCGTGTAAATCGATTTGTGAACATTGGAAATTATAAATATTGTGCAATTCGTTGAAATAACTTAACCATAACTCTTTTGACAATAAATATCATCAATTCATAATACTCGTAGGACAATCTTTCAATCAATGTGATGTATTGTTGTTCAAGCCAGGCAAAGCCATGCCCCTTGATTTGAAGTAAACTGCTAAAATGTAAGTTGGTATGGATGTTTCAATAACGTCATGAAATCTAAGAATAACTTCCACGTAACTGTAACTTTGTTGGGGGGGAGGTAAAACAACAATTAAGTTTGTTATTGCTTTGTAAACTTACCAAATATGCTGGGAAATTTTATTACACGTTTAAACCTTGAATGCTGCCATCTCCAGCATACAATATAGCCTACATAACATTAGATTAATTTCTTCCAAATTCAAGTCACGAATGTTACCTGCGAACTTAAGTAGATGATTGTATTAGATATCTAGATCTCATCCTTTGTAGCACATTATAAAAAATATTATTGATAAAAGTCTTCGGTTAGGTATTACGAAAATAAGTACTCTTTATTCAAAGGTTTTTCCGGTAACAGAAGAATTGTGTGCACACGTATAAACTGACCTCTTAATGTAGCTAGCGAAAAGGGGGCGCATGTCTTGGATACATGTGTTGAGCTGACAAAAATGATAGTCAGTGTGTGACTTTCTGCACTGGCCAAATGAAATACTGCCCAGGAACCTTGCTAAACTTTTGACAATTGTCAGCAGTTGTGCGAATATGCAAACAGCAATGCAGACAGCGAAGAATAATGCACGTATTGTAAACTGCGAACAAGAGACGTTATCAAGTGAGTTTTTTGACGCTGATCTGCTGGGTGGTTAAATGGAAAGACAACGTTAAGTTGAGGTTTAGTGTCCCCTTCATCATCTTTCAACTGTTGAATGCCGTTGCCCTTCCACACTCTTGACAGTGGAATACTGAATACTTCTGTGTTTGCTTATGATCATTTGAAACGATCATGAATTGGGTCATCCGATCAGCTCAGAGGATGAATAAAAATAATGAGTTTAACACCAAATGTTGAACATCTTAGGAAAAGTGATTTTGTGAAATAGCTGTAGAGCTCAAGCAAAGCGAAGAAGAAAATCGAGGACAATTTCACCCTGTAGTACACAGTAGAAAAAAGTGGAAACTCAACGAGCAGTCTAAGAAATTTTGAGAATTTGTTTGTCCATTAAAAGTTGATTAAATGCCACACTTGATTTGTATAAGCGTGTTTCATATAGCCTGGTTTATGAGACCTGAATATGGTAAATAACCACCAGAAACTTACTCCACCTTTTGCCTTTACAATTCAAAAACAAGCGAGTAAAGTACATTTGTAGATAAATACCAAGATGTGTAATCATCTTACTGCAATTAGTAGACAGGGGACACACGAAAGAAGGCCCGTTTTAAACGATGGCCCTTAGTGTTGAGGTCGTAATGAAAGTACGCACCAGACAAACAAGTGATAACACCTGATTGTGGTACCACTTACATTCGTTCAGCAAGACATTTTAAACAGCAAAAGTCCACCCCGTCACTCCTCGAGAAAGCAAGATCATAACGTTTATATAGGTCAAATCAATCGAATGATCAAAATGATCAGAACATGGTAACGCCAAGGAAGAACGAAACTGGATTTAATCAATTCATCAAACCCTTTAACCACTGTGGATCGACTAACAGAATCATTAGTGTTTCCTATTTCCACGTCGTTCAGTGCATATTTCCGTGCCAATTCATTCCGTGTTATTGGCTGCAGGCTGACGGCTACAGAGATTATATCAGAATTGATATACTTATATTTCTCTAATTCATACAGATTGAACATTACCCACAATTTTTCGCAGCTGTCGCATTCCCGTAGACTTTCCATTCGGCCCATTTCAAAAAGAAGTTAATGATTTCTGTGATTTCAACTTCGAGAGAAGTCCTAGTCAAGGGCTCATCAATTGGAATTAACTGACAGTAAGTGTGTCTCCTCTCGAGGCGATCGGGCAACCTGATCATTATTCACAAGCCAAAGTGGTTCAGTGTTCACATGCGTTGATAATTCGGTCGTGCCTAATGTGAGGTGAATGGCGCAGAGGGGTGAACACGGTTGCCCCATGAACAGAGTGGCCGTGGTTCTAGTCCCGGCGGCAGTGGCCAGCATATGCACTACTGACGAGCTCTAATCAGAGCGAAAATCGAGTGTAGTGATTCTGCTGTTTGAAAGGGGCCAACTGCAATGTCTATGGGAATGTGACAGCTCCGATCAATTGTGGGTGATGTTCAATCTTTATGAAAATCAAAATCCCCTACTACTCATCAGTTTCTCTAATTAATCTTTCCATTCTGGTTCAGTCGCCAGCATAACAATCTTAAACAACTTCACAGTGAATCTTTTGAAAAGTGAAAACCCACACGGCTGAAGAGTCTAAACAAAATCATGTTGGGGAAAATATCACCGCAGAAAATTACACGAGGAAATATCTTCTCGGCAAAATAAATGCTTATTTGAAGCTGTCGTCAACCCCATGACATGATAAATGGTTTACGATGTAACTTCATACCATGGCACACTCTGTAACCGTTGTGCCTTTCTGATCGATCCCCACCTGGTTAGTACCATAAGTCAGGGACTCAGACTAACAACCTTCATGTCATCAGAAATTATTCTGACTCATATGCGTTAGTATCAAAAGAAACAACAGATCTAACCAAATACTCTTCAACGCAACTACGTTACCAATTGAACAATTGTACGGGGTGTGTGTTCCTGTAGTTGCCTGCTCTTCCATGGACGCACAACTGAACAATCCTGGAAAGTGAAATTATAACATGTTTTTCAAAGAATTTTTCCACCGGAACAACTTAATCAAATGCAGTTTCAAAAGCACTGTTTTTCCTATAATTATTAAGGTTTACCTGACTGTATGTTCAAAAATAGAATTAGTTTAAAATAAAATTATCGGGGATTGCTGTCAGCAGTCAATTGACGACATCAGAATAATCTTTACAGTTTCAAAATAGGGACGATCTGATTTTGTTTTCTTAGGTACATTCATACTACAATCAGATGAATTATGGAAGGACCATTTTCGTGATAACATCTTTGAGATTTCGACTGGGTTTTTTACCGATCGTTTGGTGTATCAGATAATCTGTTAGTGATTGACTTATTAGCGCGAGATAGCAATCGTATGAACAAATAAATATACCGTTGTGTATCTGGTCAAGAAACATTTATCAGAAGTTAGAATTAGTTTGTCGCAAAGGCTTGACCAACACTTGCAACTAAATGTTGATTAACTATGTCTAATCCAACCAACTTCCTCATGTCGGATAGATTATAGAAAGCTTCAGTTGACAGAAATTATACGTCGTGTTATATGTAACGTGTCTCATCCGAGTGTGCGAGAAATTCAAAATAAAAACTCTGCGTAGATGTATTTCTTTATTATAAGTTTCAAGTCAACAAGCAAATTTTTCACCAGCTAAAAGGTCATTGTCGTTAAGCTAACTCGTGGTAAATTAACTTTTAAAGACGACCAGTTTTGTCCATGTACTTGACCGTGTCCATTGTTTATTAGGTTTCATTTATCCTACCAGATAGGTTGAAAGTGATTGTAATCATAGAACAATCAAAAGCTGCTCAATCCCCTCCGAAACTTTTGCGGACGCTGTACTTCCGATCTACATTTATGTATCGTGACATCGTATTATACGAGTTGCTAAAAGGAACTTAATAACCAACACGAAGTTCTCATGTATATTTTGCAACCAGTCGTTAGGTAGATGGGCACACTGAACTAGTCGAGGGTCCTAAACCGAAATTTGGAAAGTCTTTCAATAGTACCAGAATTCGTCTGTTATTAAGGATGCATTTGAGTGAACCTTTTAAACAAACGTTTTTTGTGTACATTTTTAATCGGGTAGTATTGGAACATTTAAAGAAATCAATCTTTCGTCACTGACGCCATTCTCGTTTCTTGTTTGTTAAAGAAAAAGACAATTCAACTTTGTCAGATTTTGATGCCTAAATTCTCTTCAGCTGTTCTCTGGGAAGATGTCGATTAGAAGCTGACAATAATTTGATCTTATAAGCACGGAAGTGATGGTAAAAACTAGGCACAAAATGAACTGTTAAACATTTTCACCTTGCGAATTAATCACAAAACTTCTAAAATATGGTTACATATACACTTGTCTTCAAAGTAATTTTAACTTTGGGTTTAGTAATAGACATGGATAGTTTACAAGAAATAAGGATCACAGAAACTTTCTGGGGAATTTGAGTCAAGGCAAACATATCGCATTCATGAAGTATTGTTACCGGAATACCTGAAGTCACATGATAGTGAGAATGAAAGAAGGACATACAGCAAACGACAGTTCACAAATAAACGGCGTGTAACCAATTAGCCCATTACCATTTTTGGGTAGAATAGAAAAAGGTCATTTCAAACTTCCTCTCTTAGTTGAGGTCTACACTCAATGTTGCTCTGATAAATGAAGAAGGCACGTGATGGGTCAGAGAGCCAGTTTCATAAACTATTTCCACCACGCGAACACTGTATTTCTTTTCCGGTATAACTTCAACAGATAATCTACATTCTGCTGGTTAAAGAACAAAATATTCGGCAGATTTCAGAACAACTTTGATGACGAACCGATGTTTGGAAGCTATCAAAGAAGACTTTCTCAAACAAAAATAGGTGTGTACCCTTCTTTGAACAACGAGAAATTTTTACACGTCCATAAGTTGAAACAAAAGACAAAAAGATTCTCGCTTCTGTATTCAAGTACTTGGTATTTGCGTGAAGATTTAGGTTCGACAATTCAGCAAATGCGTTCAAGTGAACGAGAGCAAATTTTCATAAAACTACCAACATTCTGTTGTATGATTAACGAACACTGAAACACATCGGGGCAGCTTTCCGTGAGATATGAACACTTAATGACCTGTTGGACTGGTCTAGGAAGGCAGCTAAATATCCCTTATTGTGTGGTTTTACTAAACGCATTTTTACAAAGCACTGCCAGCTAAGCCATGGTTGAATAATTCTGCAGATTGTTTCACTGGGAATGGACCCAGCAAGTTTTCCATTGTCTTAAAAACCTTTTCGAACAAGGCTATCGTTGACAGTCTGCTAAAACATTTCAGTAGCTATTTTTAA
>JTDE01020778.1:119494-175227 GCA_014338405.1 Paragonimus skrjabini miyazakii | reverse complement strand
CAGTGCGTGATTAATGTCGTTTTCAAGAGGACGAACCTACTCTTTGCACAGTTAGAGTACCCAGAAATTGACAATACGTGTAAATGATTTGACCACTTCCTTAAACTTTCCTCTGATTATCCTCCATGCCAAGCACCGATTTATAATGTTCAATCCGACCAGCATGTGGCGCGAGACAGACAGATAACAGCCTAACGAAACGAAATGAAACGTGGAGATATATCAGCAAGTTTGCAAAACAGTTTAAGTTTTTCACTTCACTCCCGAATTCTTGATAAGTGAAGTCAGTCTTTGGAAAAGTTTATTGAAGGGGGCAGGTGTTTAGATTCTCGGGTCCAAGTGGTGTCTTTAATTGACTGAATTGTCCGTAAATGCAATGATAATAAGAAGTCGCACTAATGAAAACATGGAATCCAGGTTGCAAGTGCTGTTTAGCTGTCTACCCTGAGTTGACTGTTTATGCTGTGTGAATAAAATCCCTTTCGCCGTTCAAAATTAAATGCCTTCTGTTGATTGTATGGCAATTACCTAGTAACATCAAAACTTGTGTGTTCCGCAGTTCAACTTTCGTTTAACACAATTATACAAAAGGTCGTTATATTCAGACAGATATGTCAATCTGGCATATCAACACGAAAGCAGATCACCGGTCCATCAGTTATGATGGTTTAATTGATCCGTTAAGGTACGCTTTTCTAATGGTTCAGCCGCACAGTCTGACTACTGACCTAATGAACTGAAGATAAGGAAAGGCTAAACACCAGATCAAAGCGTTATCCTTAGCATGATACTGTGTTACACAAACTGATTTTACTGGCCTCTGTCATTCAGAATGTTCTTTTCCAGATGGATTACGGGCACGCAATAGACCACTTGGATTGTTTGATTAATATTCGTCTAATGTCCACTTTTGGTAAGATGCAATAGGAGGAAACTGTCGACTGCTCGTCTTTGACTCTGGTTCAACCAAAACGGGTAGTAAAGATTCATTCGTCGCAATACTACAATTGGCTATCAAACGCTGCTGTTTTACGGATGTAGATTGCTGAATGTACGTTTACATTCACTAAGAGTCACACTTCAATTCCATGTCCAAAACCTAAACTGACTTCCTTTGCCACAACCCACACTGTTTACCGATGTTCACGTGGCTTCAAAGTCGGCGATCTTGAAGTATCACAGCTTCAATGTTTTATTAAATGAAGCAGCTAAAATTGACCTGTACAATATTTGCAATCTTCCACACACTTTCTTGAGTATCCTAATAGCTTAACTCCTACAAAACTATCGTTGCTGTAGTCATTGTTGAAAATCTTACAAAAGATAAAGCCTTCGTCCGCATTCACTTGAGGAGTAAATATCATATATTCATATATAATGAAAAACTGGTGAATAGGAAAAGTTACCTGGCGAAGATATCGTTAATTCTCTTTCGGGAATGAACTTAATGGACAACATTCAACATCTGTTAGTTTTCTCTGCCGTTAAATGCAGTACAAAAAATCGTGGTCAATAATCTTTTTTACTGGAAAAGTTTCATATGGTAATATTTGTCTTGATGATTTTAATGGATAATTCTTGAAGTCGGTTCACTAGTTGAGGTCTACACTTTTTGACTACTTGACTAAGAAATCTTTCCAATTTCTCGCCTAATCTTTTTTATCAATGCACCTGAAACATTTAACTATTAAAAAACGGTGAATTATGTCGGTTGTAAATAAGCAATTAATTAATGTCGGGATAATTTCAAACCGCACTTTCGAAGTTTGCGATCACATAACGACCAGGGCAAACAAGATGCCGAGTCAAATACATGATAACCTTGGAATAAAATTGTCTGATTAACTCACTACTGAAAAATATTGTGTGCGATGATTTATTTATTTACGAACACAAGTTTCAACTAGGAAGGAGACTAGTCCAGAGCGAACTGAGAGAAAGACGATGTATTAAAGTAAGAGGACTGGAAAAAATCAAACGTCCTGACGTTAAGAGCTAATTTGCAAAAGCCAATGACATTCATCAGGTTATGAAAAGCGCATGGTGAAGTTATTTTCTATAATCTCCCATAAAACGCTGTCCCTTATTTACAAAAAATGACACATAACTCGACAGTTCTTACTTCAAACGTTTAAACTGAACAATTGTATTGGGAAGGTTTCGACAATTTCTGTTCAAATCACTAACAAGTATAAGGTTTTACTGAGAAATATCCACAGGGGTTATATTAGCGGTTAAGAAGATTCCATGGTTGAAGTTTACAAAGATTTGTAGTCAATAATCACAACATTAAAATAGATTGAGGTTTAGGTCCAGCGATGAGGCCTATAGTCAGTAAATGTTCTTAAGTAAAATGGACTGAGTATCATTCAGTTAATGATCAGACTTTCAATAGATTAACTTGTTATGAAGAGATTTAAAGCACGAAGTGAACTGCGAGCATGTAGGTAGTTCCTCACAGAATCACTGTTAGTAAGCAGGTCAAAATGTTGATTTCCTCATGGAATTCTATATGATTTTTTTAAAATACCCGTTCCTGTCATTAAGCACAGCGAAGTTTGAAAAACCATAGTACTTTTGCACCTACCTTAATGTTGTTGTTACATATTTTGTAGTATGGTTCAATATAAACATGGACTAAAATTGTATGGCCTGACACGGAAGTGTAATTCAACGTGGTGGATACTAAAATTTAACGCAATTTATAAACAGTACAGTTGGAGAAGACAGTGCAACTGTTCTAAACTATTTTTTTCAAATGTTTGGGTTCTTCTATTTGACTAGCCCGTGAGAGATTCTGTTGTGTACCGAGTAACCTTACGTGGTCTGCAATGTTGCTGACATGATTTATATATTACGCAGCGTATTGTTGAGTATTTTTGATAATTATTCACTGGTAGTTCACGTAGTCTCCGGATTGAGAATCGAATCGTTTCTAGTTCGAGCGCTTTTATCTTCGTACAGCTATTCCTCCACTAAGCATGATAAAGCAGAACTGGTTTGTGAAATTTTAGAAACAAGAGCCTGTGGGTAAAATTTCCGCTATCTGATCTCTCAGGGATGGAGCAAAGACAGTATTGTTGACCCAAGCCGGTAAAGTCTTGTTCTGTACCTTCTGTTCTAGCTAACACTGCATCTTCAAACATCCCTAACTGTTTGTAGTAGTAATAAACAAACGGAAATTCTGACTGTCACCAACGGAATTTCGTAGTTTAGCACTTACAGTGATGGTAAAAACATCTAACAAGTTGCAAGCTAGTCAGAGTTCACATTGTGGTTTGGATGAGGAGTTGTAGCAACGATGAGTCCTGACAATAGATGGAATCTTTCTTTCGGCTTTCGAAGTGAACTGGCTAAATCTTTCTGTAAGCTCAGGCAGATAGTTAAGATCCACGTATAACCAGATGTTTACATTACTGTAACTTGGACATCATATCTTAACATTCTGACCTACAAGTACTTCATTTCGTTCCATCTGATTGGTTTTATTCAATTTCATTTGACATCACCTGCTTTCTTCATTCACAACATTTCTGTTTGGTGATTCTGAAACTGAAACGTTACTATCACAGGCATACTGTGAACACTTTTTCAGCCGAATGTCTAGTCACAGATAATTTGTGGAATTTGTTTGCAGATCAATAATTCAGCTCATCACCTGCTAGATATTCGTTTGCAGCTGTTTTGAAACCTATCAAAGTAAGAAGCTCATTCGTCCAGATGTTTATCTTTTCCAGGTTTTTTCATCGGGGGTACCACATTCTGGACACAAAATAAAGCATTACTACGCTTACTGGTCATGTCTGTAAATGAATTACAACGCTTGTGATATATCCCAATTCAGAACTCTACCAGTAATTTTGTTTTCATATTTGGTAAAGACTTCAAGGTTACAGGTTTATCCAGTGATCGTTGTACCACATTGACATAACACATACAATTCCCAATGATGACTGGTCTCCGACACCTAATCAGAAGCGATGCAGACAAAGGGAGTCACTAGATGACGACGTTTTAGTGATCTTAATTTGATCAGTTTCATTGCGAATTACGCCTCAATAAATAATTGAACAATTTTGTTTGAACATAGAACTGGTTAAACTGAATTTCATGATTGGAGGGAAGTCTGACAACACAGAAAATGTACTTATATGTTAGTTCAAATTTAAAGAAAAAACAGCAATGGAAGGAAGTGACAAGATTTCTGGGATGGTTGACTGTAAATACACGGACCATGGGAGTCATAAAAACTTCAACGATTTGTCAAAGTTGATCATGCTTATGTACTGCTTACTTTGCGACAGATGATGATCATTAATGAAACGTTTCAACACTTTACCATCTGAAACGTTAGATAGATTAAATGAACATAAATATCCTCGACGTTTTTTAAACACTCAACCGACGTTCTTCAATCTGCAGCAACAGGTAACCAGTGAGTAGTGACAACGAGAGATTACGTATATCTTAACCTTCTGTAGCGATTTTCTAGCAAATCCGTCGGAAAACTCTGTCCAGTGTTCTGAACATGTGAACATATAATGAGTTCTGTTGAGTTGTTATACATAAAGTCCACACTTACACCAAAAATATATTTTGATGGTTTATTTTACGTTGCTGCCCCACTGATTCACCCTGAAACGTTTACTTGAGTTGCACGAAACATACTTGGCAAAGAAAGTTGGAATAAACAGATATGAAACAGTTACTAATTTGGTGAATTCGTATTGGATACTATCCCACTTTACTGAGCCTTAGCGAGAAAACAAATGAGCAATATGCGGCAGTCTTATTTCATTGAACTTTATATCCTCAGCGACTTTCCTTGTAAAACACGGGAGGTAAATTAAATTTGTTGGTTTGCAGTTAGGTTGCAGTAACAAACAAGTCGACACATGGTTAAAAAGTGATCCGAGGTAAACGTTCTAATCGGTCCTGCAAATAACCAAAACATTCCTTTACGCACCGCTTTTTTGGTTTGTTGGAAATAGAATATGGTCAGTCGAAGCAGGTTCCATTTACGGGTACCAACAGTTCATTTCTTCCATTTGAGTACTCAACACAACCTGAAAGGCGGAAATGTGTCACTTCGAATTTGACCGTATTTGAACACAAAACTTGTTATTCATAGTTTAATAATGTAAAACACTTGAATCTCTGGCTGGTTTTTACTTTTGTGTAGTTTTTAATCGATCCCTCTTGATTGATACAACCATACGGCCAGCCGTTTATTTTGCATATATTGGTAAAAAATATCTGGTTTTTGTCTGGAAGGACTACTCAGTGTGCTCAACTGTTGTCATTCAGTATAAACTCCACATATCGAAACAGTCTAATCTAAATTGCTGCTATTCCGTAGATTAGTTTGACATGAGTGACAGATGTCCCGATGTATTGCTAGTACACTACAGTTATTCATACACTCCGAAAACATTCGTCCTTTACAGATTCTTCCCAATTGCTTATTGAATGTAGGCACACTCTAAAGTGAAATGGAGCGGCCTGCAACTAGTGGGTCGATTATGTTTCCTATAGGTTTACTGTGCATAGTTATCAGTAGATATTTTCGTTCCATCCGAAAACGTTTAAACACTTTGTATGATTAAAATCCTCAAGGCCATAAATGTTTGGAAACGCCAAGTGCGATTAACATTCTCCTGATTTGGGTGCAATCAATCGACCCGCATCACAAACTTAGCTAACTCGAATGTACTGCCACCACACATTTTGGGCTAAAAAACATACGCTACCATCAAGTAAAATTGCGTTAGTCTAAAAATGGCACACAAAATTGTCCTGCGGGCTTGAAGTCAATCATTTAACCGATTAAATATGCATATCCTCCCAATAAATCGACATTAACACTACCATCTACGTAGAAAACCGTGTGAAAATTTTGTTTGTTTATTGCGCTCATTTATCGTTTAAAGTGCTTCCGTGGATCGGAAGGTTAAAACAAAATATAAATAGCCAGGCAGCTAATCGTAAAGTTTTCGTAATAGATTTGCACTTGGATATGGAACAAACAGATGAATTATAGTTTATCCATCCTCTCGATGAGTCTCAAAAACGGATAACAGTCGGGGTTGTCATTACAGTTTAACTTTTCATGATGTGCTCGTCTTAAATAAAAATAACTGACCAAGATAACTCTGTCTTATCTAATTGCAGTCAGCTATTTTCTAACAGTGATTTTTTCTTGGGAAAACTCAGGATTATTGATGTGTATACTGAATAGAAAAGAGCATTTTAAGCCTTTCTAATGGTTATCTTCCAACATGCATCCCATAAAATAATGCTGCTAAACTCAACGTTTTTCCTGAACTCTCATTGGATGATGTTGGAAAAAACCATTTTGTGAAATGCTATCAAAATAATTCCAAACTGTCCGGTTGTGAGCAGCGCAGTGTGGTAAACACAGATAATGCACTTGCAGATACATGTCAATGAATGTACAACTTTTGACGAGAGATATTTCGCATAAGGTCTTATGGAACGATCACTTATGTGTTCACAAGCATTGTAGAGGATTGTGGAAAAAAAAGGAATTGTGAAGTTTTGTTGAAGGAAACCCGAGAGCAACTAAATATGATGGCAAGTTCTTCATCAAAATTCGAAAACAAACACCATTCTTCGTGTGTTCATGCTTAGTGAAAGTATATACAATAACTGGTTTCTAGCACTTGGATGTAGAGGAAAAAACATACTCTGGAAGTTTGAATATTCCGTACAAATGAAAATTTACTTCTGTGTAAGTAGAATGATGGATAGTTGGACTAGAAAAATTTCTGTTCACCCGCTCTGTATTCTTGATGGGAACACCGTGAGGATAGAAAGGGAACTGATCGCAAACTAACGACAACCAGTTATTAATTATATAATGTTTTTGAAAAAATGTTTTCATCCTCTGTCGACGTCAACCGATTTTCTTGGTCAGCCACATTTGGTGATAAGTTACGTTTGAAAATCTGTAAGAACCCAGGAAGCCTTCTCTGAATATAGTGTAGAAATTACGTTGCTTAGGTGTGCAAAATGTTTTCGAACCATCTTGAATGAACTATGTAATAGAGTTAACGATCAAACTCGGATCTTTTTAAATGCTCTTGTCCAAGAGTTATCGTATTTCATTATGCGATTAATGAAGACTGATATTTTTGAATGGGATTTTTAGGTGATAGTTGAAAAGTACACAGTTGTAATGTTTTTCGAGGACTTTCAACTCAAATTTGGGCCAGTAGAACGTTTTTTGTGAAAAGCTGCAATATTTGGACAAACTGATTGCTTCTATAAATGTGAGGAATGAAATTGTTGAGAACGTGATTCGAAGATGCACGGTTCCCATACTCAGCACTTTCGCATTTTCTGTACCTAATTTATGTCGCCGTTTAAAATATCTTGAATACTGTTCACTCATTGCCTCGTAGTTCATACTCACATACCTACATACCATAAAATGTCGTTAGAACATAATTTACTGGTACACACATTTTGGACACAAATCCAACGACAAAATCTGTGAGTTGATTGCATTTTTGCTTAATTTCTGCACCAGAAATTGCGTAGCGTCATAAAAATTGAGAGAATACTAATCACATCTGGCAGTAAAAAAATAAGTTGCCAGGTATAAGAAGTTACTGAATTTACTCATAATCATCGCAGTCTGGGTTTTACGGTGTGGTTTTGAGTATACTATCGGTTGAAAACTAGCAAGGCATATGTCGTTATTCAGGATGCCACTAGACTGCCAAATACCAAAGTGCACTAGGATTGCACACGTAGAATTGGGCAAGGTTCAGCCAGCTGGGAGACTGATAGCGAGTAGACAGAAACGTATTCAGGATTAAACCCAGTACATAATTAGGTTTAGACTACATAACACAGAATATCACAACGTTACTGTACATGAGGGTAATTCGGTCTCAGACAGAACAGCACACTTCAGTAGAGATACATCATGCAAGTACAAAATATGACAGAGCTGTTAGCCCACAGTGTCACTCATCCTGATCGGTAACTATGATCATTCCGGGTTTATGTCAGCACAGCGTACTGGCCTTAATTGCTCAACCATACGCGAATAGGGAGTAAACAGGTAATGCTAGCGGCGCTCACTCCAAAGGAACAAGAAAACATAGGTGCATGGCTGTCGCTATCAACCGATTTAGATAAATTTTGTTGAGAGAAAGAATTTTTCTACTACTCAACGAACCACTGTACAATATGCACTGCAGAACGTACGAAGTTTTGCCAAAGAAGTCAATTTTCGTATCCATATATAGCGACACGCGAATGGTCCAACTTTGGTCGATTTTACTACATCACTATTGCATTACATGCTGATGAGAAGAGCCACTATGTGTTTGTGTTACATACCTGCTACCACATTTCTCATATTCGGTGGTGCCTGCATTCCTGTAATCCTAAAAGCCGTTCAAACATTGAAATTTCTGTCTTATACAATCAGATGTGGATCATAACATGCAACCGACCAAGGTGTTACATTGAATATTCCAGACAACTTGAACGCCTGTTCAAGACTGTTCAACCAGACCTAGACATAGTCATCCCAAACTAAATGACGATTCCGATTCAGCAATTTTCCTCAAACCGTTGAGTTTGCACTCATGAAAAGTTAATGAATCTCACCCAATCAACAGGCTGGCAGATGAGTCAGTAAAATCTGCCTACTTTGAATGGCCTGATCTACGGTTAAAACGTTCTTTGGAAAAGTCTCACTGGCATACTTTTTCCTTCAATTCTACCGGGTAAGATCAGGACCCAACAGTCTGTTTCCATTGTTCAATTGATCACTAAATGCTTCCACCTTGACCAGTCTACATGCAAGACTCAGGTGATGAGGTCCGTGGGTAAGGCTGGATAAGGCACAGTGATTAAACTAACGACCAGTGTTCACAGGAAGTCACCCCAACGGCAGATACAACTACGAACGACAGTATTAGATTTATTCCCGTAATCCGGGTAAATGTGCATTAGGTCCACGTTCACAAGATAAAGTTTCTTCTTGTCCGTATTGCTGGTCGTATCCTTCAAGTTCACGGACATTATTGGCAACTCCCGCGTCGATTTCGCAGGCTAATCAAGGTCCATCCGCCGGGCGACATGGTCATGAACTGCCATCGGGAGACCTTCAATGAACTGCTCCGCCAACAACTACCGTCGTGGTTCTTGATATACTCCTGGCAGAGCCCTGTCCAGCGAACACGAATGGATCCGATCCTTGTCCAAGCCTGGCCCCTTTGAATCGCCGCATGGCCTCATGGCGGTCAGCCGGACTGTCAAATGCAGCCGCCAACGCCTCCTTCGCAGCGGCCCACTCCATATTCGCAGGGCCTCTTTGCACTGCGTCCGGCACCGCTTTGCCCTGCTTTTCACCAGCGTCTACAGGGCAACCAGATTCCCACGATCGGTCTTGACTCTGACCACTTCGGTTACGTCCTCGAAGTCATCCAAGAGCGTCCGGACGTCTCCATTATCGGACGGCTGCAGCCAGGATATCTTTATCCTCGCGTTCGTCACGGCACAAGTTAAGACCGCGAAGGACGCTTGGCCTGCGAATTCATTTACTGCCCGAACCCCCGTACAGGTTATGTTGAACATGGGACCACAAACAAGTACATTCATTTGCAGGGCTGACGTGCATTCACATACATTAGGCGGCAGTAGGTTGTCAGTCGCCCTGGTGGCACTTCCTCCGTAACGCGCACATACAATTCTAATAGTCGCTTCTGGTCCATTGTCTTCCTGGCACAATTGGAATTGTTGACTTTCGTGTATCACACAAATAAAAATTCATTTAAACAAAAGAAACATTGTTTAAGTATCGTTTCGTTAGAAATATCACAGAGATTCAAGCCAAGTCATCATGCATTTATTCAAAACCACAAATCCTTCTGACAGTGGCACTTGATTTATACGTGCTGAGAATGGACCGGGTCACAGGAGAACTCTCTGCAAGTGTATGAGATTTGATCGTTATACAAAAAAGACAGAAACACTGTAACACGCTTCTCGTGTTCTGATGCGGCATAATTCACTGAGTGGATTAATTGATTTGTAACATTCGACGCTGAGTCAATCGGTTTGTTCAATAAAAAGCTACAAGGATGAAAAAGACTGATAGTGTTAACCTCTGGTGACCTTGAACTTTCATAAACATATCACGAGGCTTCGTTGACTGTCAACTGAATAATCAGTGTAGCAAACCTGAGTTTGTCACAATTACAACGCTGTATTGATTAATCCTATGGGGCATAAGTTGGAAGAATCGTTTCAAGAAATGGCTGTCATTGTTGTTGACCTGGCCGTCTGTCTATATGCCTTCATATATACTATTAACTATGAGCAACAACTCAGTATTGAAAACACAATGAGTTAATCAATGATGACAGTTAAACTGTAAAAAATATATTACGGTTGTCTCTGATGAAGTGCCACCTCGATTGAGGTTCGTATTTCATTGCTGGTTGAACACGGTTTCAATACTGTCAACGGAAACACACTCAAAAGCCCTGAATCTCAAGGTTTTTTTTATCAAGTTTTGGGATCAGCTGAATTTACTGAGAAACACGTTTTTTGGAGTGGTTATTGTTATTGATTCGCTGTAAGGTTGCAAGGTTTTGTACAGGAAATTCAAAAATAAAGTTCTCAAACTCCATTATTTTTTTACTCAAATAATAGTGTCATTTGGACGTTGTGGGCACAAAAATTTACAGGTGGAAAAAAGAGTCTCTGAATGTGAAAATATTACTAGCAACAACTTATAAAATAAGTATTTTGGGAAATCGAAGTAACATTCCAGATCAACCAAAGGACACACTCTTTAAGGGCAATCAGGATAACTCGCTAAACTAGTGACTTGTAGGAATGTATTGTAGCTGTAATCAAGAGATCTATTGTATCTTTGAAATTTTTATGTGTGGAGTATGCTAATGATGAACACCGCGACCCGTGTTAGCTTTCAGTTCAAAGATAGACCGTTTGTTCCAGATTGAACAGGCACTGGGTAATAAAAACTTCTACTCACATAATAGCTTGTCGGTTTGAAAATCAGACTTAAGAGTAGAATTCCGTATATTTTCTTAACGAAGATGCCTAGTAATAAGCTTTGAGAAGTGCGGATATTTTTGCACAGTAAGCTTGCATGTTCTCTCATATGCAAGCATCTCAACAAAAGTTGACCTAACACCAGCAGCTTCTCAAATAGGAATTTGTCATAAACCCAGTAACCTTATCAGTAATTAAATCGCGGTCAAATGTCCTCCTTAACAGATATCACACTGCGAATAGGTTACCAGTCTGCGTACTGCTTTCAAATGCACCGACGTTTTCACACTAAAGCTTGTATTCGATTGATAAATAGATCAACAGAAATTATCTTTTTCATCGTTTTCAATATCTGTGGTTAGTTTTCCATCGTCTACAATGTTCCCGTGTAGCTTTGATACAATTTTATTCGACAGCGTTTGAGTATTAGAAAATTATATCATTATTATGGCTTATAACTAGTTTTGATTCATACACTTTCTTTAAAATTCTCCTACATGTACACATGACTGGCTCAGCAATGAGTCCAGATATACTTGTTTCTACTGTAGTTGTTTTAGCTGTTCAACTGTAACACCATATAAGCAGAAGTACATCCATGTGTTCATTCTGGCAGTCTATCTAATGAGTTAATGAACATAGTTCATAATACTTGGATATGAAAAAAAAAAGACTATAAAGTAGAATGGAATTCCTGATTGATCCATCAAAGTATTGAGTTATTTCCGTTTATTCATTGACTTCTGGACACTACTAATGGAATGTTACACTCTTTATATGCCTTGGTCATGTTTAAACTCTTTAGTTAGGTTCCTGCTTGTTGTCCTAAAAAAACATTAATAGTCTGAATAAAGTGTTTTATCTGTATACGTTCGGTAAAACAATTTGGAGACGCCCGTCTTTATTTTTCTCAATCATGGTCAATTCAATTCATGTAAGATTTGTATTTTATTTATTGAATTAGGATTTAATTTAACCGTTTTCCGTTTGAGTTATTAGTAAGTACACGTTTTTGCAATCGACGTTCAAGATATTTACCACAATGAACTTTTCTTCTGAGATACTGACCGAACGATGTATAATTCTTCAATAAACTTTTCAATCCAAATGCCAAGATGGCCGATTATTTTTTCTGTTCCACTGTAGTTTGTTGCCTGCTCATTGATGAATACGTTGGAAAAATAGAACATTTCATAGTGTTCATAAAGTTTAACACGCAACCAGGAAAACTCAAGTTTAATGCCAATGTACGCTTATTGTTGAAATAGTTTTCACTGATGAATGCCGTCAATCCGATGTTTTTTTTCATACATCCTTTCCTTCCAATTAGCTATACCAACCATAACGACATGTAATCCATGGTATTGTCTAAGAAAATGGAAAATAGTTTGTTTTATTTGTAATGATTATTCGTTTTTGGTATATAGTTATTTGACACCTGAGGAAAAATTCTTTCCATTGTTAGTTAACCATTTGTGAAAGTTTAGTTTTGATTACCCAAGTACTTGACGGCTTTTGTGAGACACTTCGCACCAAAACTATGATATACATAAGAACAGGCTGTACATAAGCAAAAGTGTATACGGTGCATTGCCTCCAAAGGAACAATGTTTAATATCCAGTTTGCAAATTTTATGAGACATTGGCCTCAGTAATTGTCATAATGGTTAGAACATATGGGTTTCAGTATGAATGTTCATGGAGTTTCAGGAACTTTTTCCGTTATCTACAACAGTCAGTTGGCATTCTTGCTTAAACTCTGATTCACCACTTTCCGTTACTTTTTAATTTCTCAACCAAATCCTGATCTATTATTTTCTTGTGATTTTGCTCGTCTGATTACTTCTAATAAGTTTGAAGAATAAACATGGAGTCTTTTTGGTTACTTCTTGTATTTACCGATCGTTAGTTTGAAACCCGAATAATTAATCGGTCTGTCACTCCTCCGTTTTTTAAATGAACCCTACCTACAGTTGTTGTCATACGGTTTGTTGACTAAACTGGTGTAACTTAAATGTTATGTTCTGCTGAAAACCGAATACAAGACCACCAATCTTTGATGTTCGTTTTCTTACTGTTTCCTCGACAATATACTACGTTGAATTAATTAAGCTGAATAACTACAAATATGATAGTAAGAGCTCGAAATGAACCCTCACTTTATAATAAAAGAATAGATACGTTTGTCAGAAATATTCAAAATCACAAAAGGCTGATCTGTCGTATGTTTCGTCAAGTCAAATATCGTTCAATAGACGCGAATAGGACCAGAGTTTTACATTTGAAACCATAGTACTGAAAAACATTTACTCATATGTCGTCTAACACAGTTCAACAACAAGTGATATAGAAAACGAACAAATTTAGCGACAAAACGACCATAATTAGCACACTCTAACAATGGCTTATTACTACTGACGTTCACTACGACTCTTTTCTAATCTTCGATCTCAGACAACAAAAGACTATTCCGGAAGATCCTTCTAGAAGATCTTCAAATAGAAGACTTCAAATTTATCGAGAACTCTGGGCATTTTTGACAGAAGTGTGCGCCTTGAATTCTCCTCAAAATTACAACAGTTCAATAGTTTGCTGACCAACTGTGTAAAATCTCGACAACAATTTGCTGGAAACACTTGGTCTTGTGATTTTTGGCCTGCATACAAGTAAACGTCTAATTTTCGATTGTATGCTTTTCGGATATTCGTTTGCTTTCAAAGCAGATGGTCCGAAATTTTCAGCATTGAGGTTGACATCTATCTACATTCACATTCTTGTTAATAAACGAAATCTGTATTCACTAGTAATGGTTTCCTGTGAATCCTCACTTTCCGTTGCGCATCCTCGATGGTGGTTGATGTAATTGAAATGAAGACGGGCAAGTAAGAACCAGCCTCTCCAACAAACAGAATAACATGCACAAGTAGCAGCATTGTCATTTTTACTTGCAGTCTGCTTTTCAAAGTTCTTATAATTATAAGCACGATGAAATACCGCAGTTTTCATGTGGCTGTATGTCAGTCAACAGGATATATTTTGAGGAAGATCTGGCGAAGCTTATGTGTCAGTAAAACGAAACGTCAGTTATCTGAAATTTGTTTTAAAGATATGAACTCTCAATCGATGATTCCTATTGATGAAGTTTGCCTTTCTTGTCTTGAAATACTTCAAAATGACTGTTATCCATCTCATAGGGTTTTCCAAACTTTTGATAATAATGACTACAAACGAATTCCCCCGAATAAAATATCATTTACCTAGTTCCCGCAGCTCCGGAAAACCTCGTCAACAGAATATTTTAACTTTTGTAGAGAATAACAAGCACGTGACCTTAAGAAACTGCCAGACTGAAACTGCTCTTGATCATAAGTGAGAGAGGAATAAGAAAATAGTGTGCGGAAAACTTATATGAGGCTTCCATTGTAACTTAAATCATGTATAACGCTTACTGAAGGTTAAAACGGTACGAGGAATGGATAAAATTGATATTTCACCATAGACACCCCTATTTCGCTTTCCTTACACCTTTTTCACATAGATGAAGGAGATTGTGACCTAACGGCTTAGATCCCCTTCATTCAATAACAAAATAAGACGCTGTTTGTAGGTCACTTGTAAACTTGGTGCACAACCAGTTAAGAAGGTTCAATGCAGTGTCACAGCCCCGGCAGGAACATCCATTAAAAATCATCATTTCACATGGGAACAGCACAACCGATAACGTCGTCTCAGTGCACTAGAAAGACTAAACATTACCCGCTTAAAACACGCATTTCCGTCCCGACGGTCAAATCACTCTGACAGGAACACGCCACTACACTGTTCAGCCTATTAACTTCGTTCAGTTTTACCGATTCTGTTCATAGTCATCTTTAATTGCCTGTCTTTTTGTGTTTTTGTTTTCTTGTACTTGTCTGATTCCGTTAGCACAAAGGGTAGATTTGCAAATCCTACTCTACTCTAGGTTAGACAATGGTTTGTTAAAAGTTTCAGTTTTGTCCTGATCACTTGGTACCTGACTGACTGTGGTTAACAAATCTCTTTTCATTTTGTAACAAACGGAAAATGCTCATAAAACGAAATAAATTTCAAAGAGAATCAAAATTTTGCAACAAGACTTTGGTTGAAGCATCCCACACTGGCCCGGTTTTTTTTCCCTAGGAGTGGTTAAGATAGTGAGGGCATTCTAGTTTGTCTAATAACTGAATTGTGAATCTTAAACGTGAATGTAGGTCACCTTTTCGGTTCCGCTGTCTGCGAAGGTATTTGTTGTTTTCAAAATTTCCTTCAATTGTGAAATTAAAATATTCAAATTACTGGCAAGTCAACAACACATTGAAGACATCTGGATAGCTAAATAGTCTCTGGTTACAATTCATCCGTGTTAATTCGAGGTGATCTAGAAAGTTACATATCAGCTCTTCCAATTCTTTACGGCTAAAATATGAATTTTGTATCGGATGATCTCTCCGTCTGCCAGGACTACCCTTACCAAGAACAGTTGCAGAATCCCCGATTAATGCTTCGCATATACGGTTAATGCTGAGTAAGTAGAAAGCGTTTGAGTGTTTTTACAAATATATAATGGTATACCTGTAGAAGCGACCAATAAGGTTTACTAAACGCTTTTGTGTAGAAGGTTATTTCGGACGAGATTTCGTGTTGATCCACAAATTCCCAGAAATCTGCATCAAAACTTACAGAAAATACTATTTATACCATAAAACTATAGACGCTTCAAGTTCACAGTACCTGTAAGTAGGGATAACAAAAATTATACTGAAAAGATATTTTACAGTATAGTGAATGAGATGCATTAATTTCCTAACAAAAAATAGTAGTATAGTGGTATACTTTGTTTAAATAAAGTATTTAAAAACCTCATTAAACCAATTCAAGCGTAATATCCAAAGTTTATTTATTTAGCGCATAGTTAAGCTAACCACACCAAACAAGTACTGTACATATTTCGTACTTCTACGGACGGTTTTTACGAACTGGCTGCTAGAATTATTCCACAAGACATGACCACAATGGACAACATGCTTGTCTTTTTCTAGTTGCCTACCAGTACATGTAGGTAATAAACAATCTGGACAGGTGCACCAACTTAAGCAAACAGTCGAAGTCCAAAGTTTTCGCAAATGGATCTCTTCTAAATTAAGCAAGCAAATTTTCCTAGTTGCACACATTCAGTTAGTGTGTTTACGAGGAGAAAATGGGGGCATATGATTTTGACAGAACACTTAACATTGGTGGAAAAATGACCTGAGGGAATTGGGGTAATGTGTGAAATTTTTTTAAAAAAACAAATGAGGATTTCGAAATCAAGATTGAAAAAAACAGAACGCAGTGCTAAAATACTCAGTGTCAGTTAGCTGATGTTACACGCTCAGTTGTCAGCAATTATTGCGTCAATTCGTTTACTTTGCGTGCAGCATCACTGTAGATTGACAGAAGCTCCTAGATTTCCATAGACGTTTTAGCCAGTCGTTGTTGTAGAAGGTCGTCAGTAATGCAAAACTTTGCCACGACCGAGTTGGTACTGTTCGATTCTTATTATGCAAAATTACCATACTATTTACTAGTGCAGTGGGACTAGAAGCATTACACCATACTTTTCATTACTAGTCAGACAGAAACACATTTAGGTAGTGCAGTAGCCGAGGTGAACCACAAGTTGGAACACTGGAACTCACTTTGGCAGAAACTGGTGTATTCCACTAAGATGATTGATACCGATAAGTGTGTAGCTCAAGAAGTGTTACTATGTGCAAACAAGTGTTTATTTTCTGGGTGATGTTGAAATATATGCCCTCAGTATCGACAACCTTTGCTTCCACCAAGTTCTTATCCACTACACATTAGTCCAATCACTGTTAGCAAACGTATCTGGGACCAGAAAACACACAGCGCGTTTTCTGTAGCTCAGCCAACAAACAATGCATCTTCACAACACTAGGCGCATTAGAAAGGTTATAAATTTATTAGTAACAGCTAGGATATTACACAAAAAAGTAACGTTAGAAATCTTATCTGACACCTGGGTTGAGTTCTTTTTCGCCTAAATAATTTTTACTTAACACAGTTCACATTTTCATTAGCCAATTTTCATCTTCAACTTTCATCTTCAACTGTATACATCTCGACAAAAATCAAAAATATACTTACTACTCATGAGAAATATGAGATTTCAGTTTTCGGAAAGATCAAACATCACCCACAAATGACCGCAGCTACCAAATTCTCGTAGACTTTTCAGTCGGTCTCTTTCAGAAAGAAGCAGTAGACTCGAGTTTCGCTCTTGTTAGAGCTCGTCAGTAGTGCATATTCTTGTCATGGTTGGGGTTACAATTCCGGCCACGCTTTTGTGAGGCAACCTTGGTCACCATTACGTCATTGACATCACACTAGACACGATGAAGTCATCATATATGAACATTCATCCACATTCGCCTGTGAATGTTGCTCAGGTTGCCCGATTGTCTCAAGAGGAGACAAAACTTGAGTCTAATGCCTCTCTTCGAAAGAGGTTGACTGAAATTCTACGGAAGTACGAAAGCTGCGGTCAATTGTGGGTTATGTTCAATTCATATAATAATAATAATATTACAAAGCCGTAGTTGTTAACAGAATTTTTTTAGTAAGAACAGTTAACCCTCTGACCAAGGTAATGAGGATCAGTTGGAGCACCATAATCTCGCAATATCCGGTGCCTTTATAATGACAGTATTGAGAGCAAGAGTAATTAAAACTAGTCTCTTTTGATAAAATCATTAACAAAAACATGCAGAGAGAGCAATTAGCTCTTTTCTGTTCACCAGCTTACAGCTGTATATATACTGAACTAACAGCGTTTTCTTAGTCTGGAAATATCCACACACTCGGTGAAAAACCCCCGTTTAAGTCCACTGTTTCCGCATATCCTTCAATTTAGACTTCTGCGATAAAACCATGATTCATCACTTTTTCCTATACATGTAATCGCCAAATTTTTTGTGTTTGACGCACTATTTGCCGAACTCGATGGAACTACACCCAGTCGCGTGAAGTTGTGGCTGTTCAAATGAGCAGTAGTCACCGAAGAGTAAATAGTCGATCGGTAGTGAGAGATAAGGAATAACCACAGTTGCATCATTCTGCATAAAATCTTGGGCGAGGTAGGGTGGCACAACATACATGCAAGCGTTTGAAGTTGCTGGTAAAGGTCATGTGCTGTTCGTTTTATGTCCAGTATCATTTAGAATAGCTGACTACTCGGGACTTATGGACTGTTCGAAGGGAATTAAGTAACCTTGATATCAAAATGGATGTTGTTGTTGTGTGGCTGTGATAATGGTGTAGTCTTAGAATTAGGGAGACAAGTACTGATAGTGACCAATAACAAACTACCGGTAATGGTTTAGGATGCATTTTAGAGACGGATTTAAATCACTTTGCCTTTCAGAAGGGTGAATAAAAGCGCATTTGTTCGAACACAATAAACAACTTCATGAATTCGTATATAAATACCTGTACGTGGGCAAAAATTTTCTATCATGTCAGAGTCCAAAAGCAGATTATATATCGCGATAGTACGATTCCTTGTTAACAACATGCTCATCGGTAGACTAGGTAAATAAGTCATAATCCGAACCCCATCTAAAGCATTTGGAATACGATCATGATAACCACAACGGGGGTATATTAAAAAGAATCACTTTGATTTTGTCGTTAGTCTTCCAACTCAAGGCACAGTAGCAGCAACCCTTCTGTCCTAAAAGTTGAAACTGGCCAGTTTTATAATTTCCCACTTCTTCGTTCATATTACATACAGTAGGTTTCAGATTAACATGTTTTATAAATGACGAACGGGCTTTCCATTTAGACCCTTTTTTCGAGAAGTCAGTGCTGTCCGAAAGTCCCACCGAACGTTGTGTCCTCAATAAGACTGCCTACAACACTGTCTCTAACATGATCCTGGTAGCAGCCCTGCAGTGTTACAGCATGGCTTTCAATCTAGTCCCACTTTGTTCAACTGCCTGAGCGTAAACCAAGGCGTACCACTGTAATTCGAGGAATTCGTACAGCTTAGTTGAGTACAAACGCTACCAGAATACAGCCGGATGTTGATATAGCAGGGTAAACCGAAAGTATTTGAAAAGGCTGAGGGATAACTTTGTAAATTGGGCTTAATGGGCAAGCACGCGGAAGTAAAGTTTAGGATAACCAATCGCTCAGAAGCAAGACACATGTGCCTGTCATTCGCAAACCAAAGAACTGTATACCCTCATGTAACAATATAAACATAACGTAACCAAATTTATGGTTACTCATATCGCCTGGGGTCTACCGAGTGTTTGAATCGATCGAAAATCCAGACAATAAAAAACCGTCATCGACCAAATCTCCATAAATATCATGGGCTGGCATAGGCAACGGGACCTCACCGCATTTTTCTCACTGTTTTGATAAACTAACTTGTTTGATATCATACCCCAGTTTCCCACTGTTACAACCCAGTTAGTTTGAAAAAAATAATGTTTCTTCCTTAATCAGTACTGATGTTGTTCTCGATTGTCCTCCATATAGTCACTTGGAATAATGTTGAAGCAACTGGCGACATCTGCCACAATGTTGTCTCGTGACTTGTTAATATAACAAAAGGTAGAAAATCATACATTATAGAAACCTACATGTTGAACTCTGGTTTCCAGTTAATGTCCAAGCAGTTAACGTTTCACTCATCAAAACTTGTTTATTGTTATATGGTCTCACTTTTCGTATAAGTGAGTATTTACAAATAAAGAACACATAGCTACTGGAACCTAGAGCTTATGTGTGATTAGCATCATCATGGGTTACAAAAGTACTCTTCAATTGCCCTTCAGATACAACTTCTAACCGCCTTCCTTTAACCGTTCCAATTTATTGTGAATATCTTCCATTTGTTACACTTGCCTCAATGTTACTAGAACGAGGTTATTTGCTGGGTTGTCTGCATACTTATTCATTTTGCAAATATTCAAAGACTTTTTCTCAGGAACAGTAAATCTCAGACCATTTTCCAATCGCCCTATATCAGTGCACGTATATGTATATAGTAGATCCCGCACAACAGTTCCAGTCATACGGGAAATGTCTGCACAGTTACGAAGTTCGCACGAGACGAAGTAAAATATACGTAGAGCATAATGTTTGAACAGCTAGTCTTTCAACAGCTGCAATGGATATATGGTGAAATTGCTAGTCTAGTCTCATGGCACGTTTATTCTTATAGAGCTGTCAATTTTTATGCTGCTTAAGAAAGGCCTTTCAAGAATGCAGACACCTTGCACGTAAGTGAGAACGGTATCTGATGGTGAAAAAGGTCTTCTAACGAACCATTTAAGGTTACCAAGACATTACAGGCAAATCTTTATATTGCTTTTCACTACTACTCACCTTTCACATCAGGAATACTGACATTCTCAATGCATTGGTTAAAAAACAAGCAAAACGTAATGTTCCAAATTTTGGACTGCTAGTGTATGAAAATTGAGCTGTCAACAACCATATTCTTTGTTGATTTGTGCTTTTCCAGTTACTATGTCTTTTCTGGAGACAATCGTACGACCAGAAGGCTACTGAAAACTGGTTACGGCTAAGGGTTCAGAAAAAAGTTTGCGAAATGGCTGAAGGAAGGTTAATAGGACAATGATTAACATGTTCACTTTATGAGGCTGGAGTTCCATTCGTCTCTGAGGCAAGAATATGCACGACTGAGTATTCGTTTCAGAATTAAACTTCGAATTCATATTGTGCTTTATTTCCAGAAAAGCCCATAGAAAGTAAGCTTGAATGTGAAAGCGGAAACAAATATGAGAAATGTTTCACTTCTTTCGGACAATACTTGACGCAAAATGATGTTTCAAAATTTTTGAGTGGTCCACCGTGTACAGTTCTGCATAGCCCTAACGAAGAACCATAAAAACTTTTACTTGTAGCTGTTAAACGTGGGGGCATAAAGAAAACCAACTGAAGAAGTTGATAACAATTGTGAACGCTATGCCTGAATTTTACTACGATTAGGATGCAGTTGTAATGTTCACTCTGTTTCGTAAGATATGTGGACACCTTTTTTGTTTACAAGAATCATAAATAAATCATTCTCTATGAATAGTTCGCAATCTATTCTACGTGTTAATTAGTAAAGATGTAGAGAATCACTACTATTCTGCCGAGTGATTAATCGCTAATTTCACAAACGCAATGCATTTCTTTTCCACACTCACCTGTTTATGTCACAGACAAGCAGCAAACTACTTGGGTGGAACAGATTAATTATCAAGCAAACTTGACTGTAATTCTGCAGCTGAAGAGGTTTTTCAGCCCGTCAACTTCGATAGAGTTTCTGATCTTGTGTTCTCTTGTTAGAGCAAGTCAACAACTCCAGTAGTTGTAGCTAAAGAGAAGCGAGCTTCCTTCTAAGTTGCCGTGAGGTAACCATGTTGACTTCTGCACTAAATTGGGCACAACCGAAATGCCACATTTAAACGCCCAGCTGCCCTAGCTAGTACTTATTTTACAGGCTATCCGATTGGGTTATTCTGCTTCTGTTATGATCCCGGTTAACACAAGACAGCTCTTAGATTTCTAGGCATAAGACAAAAATTGGTGTCTAACTAATTAGACTTAATCATCACACTGACGTCAGTCAACCAATACGAGATGAGCGAGCTATATCTATGCCTATGACATGTACAGATTAATAATACACTGGGACCCTGGATGTGACAATCAAATGGCTTACTTTACCAGTAGTCACTGACATCCCTATAAGAATAAGCAAGTGGATAAGAGTAAGTGAATATGAAGGACGTTTATTTCGGTTTGAGAAAACTGAACATATTTTATTGCCTTCCCATCATCTTGTTCGTACAGCTGTCAAGGAAGTAATTAGATCAGGTGGGATCAAAATGTACCACACATTACTCACTAACCATTCTTCTGTACACACGATTGGATTACATCTCGTGATTTTGGTCACCTCTCTATTCGGATGAGGATGGAAGAGTGTATCGAGGTAGTGAAAATTCGAAGGTCGGCAAAGAAAACTTCACTTAACAAGTCACTAAGCTGCCAATTCGGGTGCCGATTTTCTCAAAGTTGTACGGAAGTCTACGTCAGGTTAATTTGGTTTGAGTAACTGATACCCGTTAGCAACCAGAAATGGTTCAGTAGATCAGTTTGATGGAAAGATGTGACATGCCTCCACCATTGATTTGCTGTGCGACTACAGGTTAAAACCAAGATGACAAATTTCCTTCTATTTCATATGGGTTAGACTGCGATTGATATAGGCTGACTACTCTTTGTTGATTTCAGCGTTCACGTAACTTCAGTTAGACCATTATTAATATACACACCCGATGTGTTTGGGTTTAACTCATGTATTGTCACTTTTAGCTAACTGACAGCGGGTGCTACCATCCACTCTGAACATAGTTTCTGGCAGAATAACTGCCGGGGTTATGCTAGTGCTGTTTTAATCGTTACCGCAAATGTACAATCGAACTCGAATGTTCGAACATTTAACTGTTTCTGCTTAGCACACGTGTGAAAACCGTTTCGTTAACTTACGCATCTCAATCAGGTGACCCACGATGTAATGTAAACAATGTATACCTGTTATTGTATTACGCTTGCTTGTAGATTGAAGGCTGAAAATGACAGTACCGATCCAGAGTTTGTCCGACAGGCAGCAAGAAATGCCAGCAAAACATTTCGTATAGAAGTATGCAAGTAACTAAGATGATCGATCAATGTATGAACTAATCAATACATATGGTTTTGCGTAGACGTCACTAGGGAGCATTTATCGAGTATATGTATATATATGCACATATGAATAAACACTCGGCGACTGGTCCCCTTAGAATTCTGCGTGGAACCATATGTTGATTAAGTTCTACACTAATCGGATATCTTACTTACTTGTCTAATTCTGAACACAGTGTTTTGTCCACATTTTGTGATGTCTATCTATAAATAGATATTTGTTTATATAAAAGGTCACAGAAGTTCAGTGTTACTGACAACGCCCAAGTATGTGAGTACAGCTAACACCTCTTTTAATTACGCTGTTTATTGATCGTAACCGGATCAGAAATTCTTACGTACATGGGACCGTATAATTATAGTTATGTTCGTGTTATTCCATGTCATCGACACGCAGTAGAGCACATAGCCTGTCCAGTAATATAGAGATTGGAGTAAAGAAGTAAAACACTGTATAGTCACTGGTAGGCAATATGCATATGGTTTATTTAAACTGAGCATGGCAAGTAGATATAAGGATACAATGCAGTGTGTATCTGAACTACCAACTTCAATACAATAAATCTTTTGTAAAACTGACGCTATACAATCTGTTAGGATCGACCGTTATAAACCGTTTGTCAAAGCTGTTGTAGATACCTTGATTCTTTCAGAACGAGGGGGACTGGTGGAGAGCTACTCACATAAAACTAGTTCTATACATGGCAAACTAATAATAAACCAAAATGTAAAACTTATAACCGAGTGGGATGGGTGTACGGAAATCAACAATTAGCGACTGGCATCTTGCGAAGCAGTAGCGCGAACAATTCTATTGAACGGTGTAAAACAAAGAAATCACAGTTCATCATGTCAATAGGAAGACTCTGTGGAGGATTACTTTTAACTCCGGATGCACGCACACACATGGGGTGCAAGAGTGGCGTGACGGATAATCTGCTGACGTCCTGTTTGGCGATCGGAGGTTCAACTTCCTGGACCGTCATTTTGCTATGATATCATTCTTAAAATTTTCAGTATTCAATGTTCTTTTTCACTGAGCCCATCCTGCAAAAACAACAGACGCATCCACACGGTCTTTGGGAATGCTACTTCGTACTTGAAGTGTTGCTATCACGTGACGCATACGTCCTGGAATTTGATTCAGAATTGCCAGTTAGAATAAGCAAACTGAATCTTAGTTATAACTTGCATTAAACCTTAAACGCCCGAGGCGTTCTATTACATGAAATTTTGCTGCTTTCTATTTACTCTTGGATTCTGACGTTGAGTGGACACACGGCAATAACTGAACTTAGGTTGATATGTTGACGATATCCGGTTGTCGAATGATTTTATCAAATAACTGATAAGCAGTTTGGCAGATTTGATAATTTAGAAGAGACCCATTTGCAAGAAATCTGAACTTTGGATGGATTCGAACCAACGACAGAAACAACATGCCCAAACGCCGCAATTGTTCTGCCAGTTGAGCCGTAAGTTAAAACACCCTCAAAATCGTTTCATATACACGAGCCCTAGGCTTCAGAGAGATCTTTTCTTGTAGCTACAACTTTCCTAGATTCTCGGTTACTACCCCTAGCTTTCGGGGCACGAAATTCTATTTCCTTCAGTATATTTTCGCCGCTGCCAGCACAGCATTCTAAATACATAGACCGATCAGCAGACCTGATGATTTCATTGTCTAGCACTGAATCTACGTAATCAAAACAGTCTTGAAAAAGCACTTTACACCTCGCGGTACGAACACATTCGAAATAAATGTAGGTGAAACTTAACCAGAGAACGTAAAACGTAACGAACATATGTTCTCAATAACTCATCATAGGGTTGATATAGGTATAAGGAAGATTAAGGATGTAGTGGACTATCTTAACTGTGTTTGAACAGGTACTACAAATGGCAACGTTGAAGGTTTTCCAATGTGCGTTTTATCCTCTCCGTATCAATATGCTAGGGTGCTTATTAAATCGACAAATGAACAATCATGACCGTTGTGAAAAATCTGTCGAAATGTCTCGTTGCGAAGTGTAGGGACACTACTTAATTTGTTTTTAAAAACCACACCATTCAGCTATTCCTTCAGTTTTTTCTGGGTGTGATGTTCAATAACTATCGTTTCGGCCTAACATTTGTCTCAGTTTTCTGACCTTTTTCAAGAACACCGCATTACTACAAAATACCCAGTGTTTGTTGTCCATTTGAATAACGCTGACTCCAGTGCAAATGTCAGACTCACAGCTTTTTGACCATTATCAACGATTAGCACTGAATACAGATCATATGTTTTGACAACTAGTGTGAGCTGATACCTGGCAGCATGAAGATCTATGTAGCCAACTTACTGGATTTCGTAAGGTTTCATGTAAACTGTTAGTTAAATGCTTTGAATTACACCTTTCATAGATAGTAGAATGTTTCGCTAGGTAACGGTTTGCCGCTTGGGAATAGTGGCTTTTACATTGCCCAAAAGAAAGCTGATAGAATTGGAGCACAGTTGGTCTGATAACACTATTTTCCACAACCATCCACGGTCAATACTGAGGTCTCGTGAATGGTTTGTTAAGGTAAGTTTAAACAGACCTTCTAAAATGAAGGAAGTTATCGAATAGCTCAGGTGATTTGTACATTTGAGTGATTTTTTGGGATTGGCACATATCCAATAATTTTTGCACAAACAATATCATACTCCGTCATCTAGATGTTGAAGTGCTAATTGCTAGCTTCTGAACTTGTTTTCTGCATGATTCTGGAAGTTTATCTTCATAACGGAAGTACAGATACAAAAGTTCAATGTGCAAGTTTGTGTTCATAGTGGAAAGTCTCTTGTTTTATGGTTGCTTTTCAGAGGATCGATGTTTACTTAACAGTAGCAGCTGTTCAACATTTTGGTGAGATTCACTTGTTAACTGTCCAAGTTCTATCGTTATGTTCAATTTCCTGTTCACATAAAGTAACTGATATTTTGGCGGAGTATCTAACAGATTCAGTGATGTTTACGTACGTTCGATAAAATGCCGTGAATATTCACTAACAAAAGAAACAACCCACGCCTTTTTTCCGCATTTTCTTGACCATATCCTCTGTAAGATGATTCTTCTCTCTCAACTAGGGTTTGGCAGTTATCTTGATTGCTGATACTTTTGCTTGTTTGATTTTGTTAAACCTATGTGTCACGTTCCATCAGTTTTATGATTGTTGAGAACGCTTTCTAAAAAACTAACATGTAGTCGTTTCTATTCTTCATAATGAACTTGATGTTGTGGAAAGCACTACCGATTAGTTTTTCTGTGATTGTCTCACGTGGGGCATTTGAGTAGCGTAATTATATTTGCGCTTTAGGCTAGCCTGACTACCTCATGAATCAGCACAGATGCCAGTGATTGCAATGACATATTTTTGACTTCACCAACCTACTTAAGCCGGCTCAAACAAAATCCAGTGTGACGGTTTTAATCTTGGGGCTATTTTTTTTCGATTTATGCCACCTGATAGTTATTGTCGATACAAGCGGAACACTACTCTTAACCAATCGTGCCTTCTCATTTAGAGTAGCATCAATATCGAGTTCTTACTGCAAAACGTAAGATTTTGCTTTTGTCAAACAAGATATCCGGAACACACTGACTAGTGAAAACAGAAAACGCTTGGGTTAAACCAATTTAGACTGCTTAGGAGAAAAGATGGAGATAGAAAGATTAACGATGACAGAGAACTCAACCATTGCGAAAAATAACTGAAATAAGAAGAGAAACAAATCATCAGACAGACTTCACACAAATTTTAGCAGGAAATCAACAATTAGTCAATTCTCGACAACATGGGAAGTGTGAAAGCTGGCTAACACTACTAGTAGTGTATGGCATCTGAAAATATCAGATTGTCGTCTAAAATGTGCGCGTCATAACCGTGAAGCCGTTGATACGGACTGAAGCAAGTTTTTCAAGGTTGGAACGGTTGACGATTAGTGCCTACTAGTCGAGCTGTTAACTTGACCAGGAATGCAACGAAGTGCGCGCGAGAAATACATTATGCATAAAACTGTTTCTGACTTCTCTGTTTAAATTTGTTACGAGAATAAGTTGCTTCACTTTACTGAAAACTCAGCTCCCGGCATCGATGGTGAAGTAGCTCGATGGTATCATGAAGTTAAAATGCAAAACCGCTACTCAGCACGTTCGACTGTCATTCTGTGGTCAATGTGTTCAACTGAATTCCTTTCCGCTACATTGTTGCAAACGTCCTTGATGCGACAAAATCCGACCCACGGTTTCTAACTAACGCTGTCTGACAAAATGCTACATGGAAAGTACCGCGGATCAACTGAAAAAGCTAATCGGACTCTACAGTTCCAACCGGTGGATTTCTGATAAACTCAGCCTTATCTGCAATATTAAGTTCATAAACTTTTGTGGTGAAAGGGTTAGGCATGCGAGAATCAATCTACTCAGCAGTCTGCAGGGGTCACTGAGACACCATCTGACAAACTCAGTATTTCTTGAAAATCCGGCTACATATGTGACCAGTCTCTCGTCAATTCAACCCAAAAAATATTCATTTGGAAGCCCTTTCTTGTGATCTCAAATTTTTATGTACCCCAGAAAAGAACAATAACACCGAGTCACAAGCCCAGTTCGAGCTCCTGTTTGACCAGCTCTCAAAATTCAGTTCACAGTCGGTTTAAAGCCCGCAGACGCCCGCAGTTGGTTTAAAGCCGGGCTAGTAGACTCCGAGCACCAACGCAGAGTTACGTCCTCCAAACGGAAAACAATCACGACCCCAAAACATTGATGCTGTTTCCGGACCACAAACCAATGAAAATCTGATAATCCTACAGCCAGATGAAGGCTACGGCGTTGTGGTCATGGATAAGGCTGACGATATATCACGGATGCAGACAATACTAAATGACACAAGCAAATTCCGTCAGAATAACTTAGCAGACAATGCTGCTGAAATTGAACGATGCATTATTAAGGAAGTGCAGGCATTGCTGGAAAGACACCTCATTGATGAGTCAACGGCAGAGTCAATTAAACCTCGAGGATCATATACTTCTTAACTGTATGGCTTGCTCGAACTTCACAATTTGATGTACCACTGAAGCCAAAACTATCCATGTCCAATTCACCACAACACAAATTGGCACAGTGACTAGCAAAATTTCTTTAGCCTGTGAGGCAATCGGTGGTTCGGAAAACTGTGAGTGATAGTTTTAAACTAGTCAATTTACTCGATGGTTTGGACTGCAACAACAAACATATGGCCAGTATGGACATCGCCTCTTTGTTTACAGATGATCCTCTGATGCAGATGGTCAGTATAATTTGTCAGTATATTGACACATCAATCAAATATAGGATTGCCTATATCTGAGTTGGGACACCTTCTTCTACTATGCACAGTGAACGTAAAGTTCTACATCCAGGGAACTGGCTATACACTAATCAGTGGTGTTGCTATGGGCAGTCCACTCGGTCCGCTAATAGCCGATATTTTCATTGCCCCCCTGGAGGAGAACGCAGACGCTGTTATCGGTCGGGCTCACTTCCACCGGCGTTATGTTGATGGTGTGGTGATAGTTACCGATACGAAGCATATGGTGACGAGTATGCTGGATTTAGTGAACAAGTTGAATTCCAAAATTAGCTTCACAATTAAGCACGAGCAGGATGAAACCCTGAGGTTTTTGGATATTCTCATGAAGCGCCAGAACAATGGTTACTTACTGCAGTCCGTCTACCGGAAACACACTTGGACTGGACAGTACCTGAACTTCGACAATTTTGTACCAATCCAATATATGCGGGGTCTGAAGAGGACTTTGTACTGTCGTGCAAAAAGAACCTGTTCAAGAGAAACATTGGCCAAAATGATGTCACTTTTGAGAAACACGCTCAAAGAAAGTGGCTATCCAATGACATTTGTCGAGAAATTCAGCAAACAAAAGCCGGCTGCCGCGGAGTGGCTAACAGCTCCCAAACTAAATTTCTACCTCCGTTTGCCGCTTTCTTGAAAACCTCTTTCAAGGCCGCTATGGGACGCACTATCTATGCTCACGTTCAGTGTTCACCATCACCCGAATCCCAACACCACCTCTGAAAACACCACTACTGGTCAACGCCAAATCTTACATCATCTGTGGATTCTCGTGTGAGTGCCTGGCAATTTACATAGGCAGAACAGAGCGGCTGTTACGTAATCGGGTCAACGAACACATTCCAGTTGGTGTCCGCAAAACTCTCATGAATACCACAAGGTCTCAATCAGGTCAGTATGTGGCAAGTCAGAAAGAACCAGCATCATTTATCGCCCGACACCGGTTGACGTGCCGATCCCAATTGAAGCTGGAGAAGCCGTTTCGGATACGTTACACAACAAAAATCGCAGGCTTCTCCGGTTCGCGGAGGTGATAACAATGGGTAAATGGAAGCCACACCTCTGTGTACAGATATAGTTGATCGTCAGCACTGATATGTATAGATGTGTGTGTTTGTGTCGTTGTTGATTATGTTGTTTAGCTTCACAATGCCCATTGCACTTTGTTATCTAAATCCAAATACTGCAGTATGTACCTGATGAGATGCAGCGAAATGTGCTCGAGAGATACACTGTGCAAAAATCTGTCAATGACTTTTCTTTTCAACGTTGTTACGAGAAAAGTTTGCTTTGCTTGACCAAGAAAGTTCAATACATTGACCTTAGCGCGGTATGTTTTAATGACAACATGCGTAGTCCTCAGTAGGGAATTTTTATGAAATGACCTGTACGCATAGATTAGTTCATCTTCGAGCAGTACCTGTAGCACCATATTTGCAAAGTTTGTCGGGTTAATAAAGGGCAATGTTCCATATATATAAAGACATAGGGTTGAACATATATTTTCGATAATTCATCGTCAGGCCGGTACAATTATATAAGGAGTCAATAGAGTTAGATCGAGATATTGATCAGACTTATTACAGAGAATCCAGGTAACTGATCAGTCAATTGGCGGTGACTTGGTTTGTCGGTTACATCACGCTTGTCCATTGGTTTGACCGCGCAGGTTGGCCATCGATCCGGTGGATTTAAAGCCATGGCAGGTGTAGCGCTTGAACAAACCGTTTTTGGTGACATAATACCGGGTCAAGCAGCCTGATTCCAATGGCCTCGGCAGTACAAAGTGTTCTAATTCGGATCGCTTTTGATGGGTTGCCTGACACGCGATATACCACTTTGAAGATTCGACCACTGTTCACCTGGTGCCCGCTTTCAACCAGATGAGTGAGGATAGCGCTGCTTACCGATCGTGATTCTTCGTGCCCTAGTCACCAAGGATGCTGTTCTCGGATTCGTTTCGAAATGTTGTCTTGACGTTCGACCAATATAACCTGCTCCACAGGAACAAGTGAATGAGTAGATACACATAGATGAGATCTGAACTGTCAGTCTATCTTTGTTATAAAATCTCAGAATTGGGGATATGGAGAATTGAATACAGAGTTTTGCTGTAGCATAGTTCCTACTAATTGTTTGGTTGAGCCAATTTGTCAGCCATTCTGTGGCATTGTCACCTTTGGATGGGACTCGAACAAACACCGGCTTCTTTCTTACGTCAGCACTTCAGGTTTAGGTGATATTCTGATCATATTTCTGGCGATAAATCGTTCCGGATAGCCGTTATCATGAAGTACGTTCCTTATGAATTCGAGTTCACTTTCTAACGTATCCGCTGAACAAATTTTATATGCTCTATCAATCAGGCAGCGCACTAGATTTCTCTTCTGTATTAGGGGTACAAAACTGTCAAAGTTTGTGTACTGACCTGTCCACGTATTCTTGCGATGAATTCTGCGTTGAATAGTACCGTCTATTCGTTGGTGTAAACAAACACCTAGAAAAGATATCTCATTTCCAGTCTCCTCTTCAAGTGTATACTTAATTGACTGGTGGGTGCGATTGAACATATCGAGTACTGTATGCACATTAGTATCCTAACTGTCTACGATAAATACATGATCTACGTATCGGTGGTATTGGCTGAACCGGCTGATAGTGGATTGAAGCGTAGTGCGTTCAGGCTTTACCATGAATATATCGACCAGGAGAAGTCCGAACGAGGATTCCGTTGCTACGCCTTCTGTCTGCCAATACAGTACACTGTTGAACAGTAGTTGTACATCAGATGCGCAACAAAGCACAGACTCATTCAATTTCATTGGTGGTAAACCAATATAGATTCCGGTCTCAAACACGTAGTCACAAATAAATTTGACGGTTTCTAGCAGCGGTACTTTTGTGAATAACGACACTACGTCTAATGAACATGATTTCTGTGAATCCATGTTAACGTTCTGTAAGCATTCGACAAATTCAAACGCATCACGTAGACTGAACGGGGCAATCGCTTTTCGGACGGGTTCATGCAGTTAAAATCTCCCACAGTCATGTGTACTTAAAAACGTATTCAGTAATTTACCTGGAAACCTTCATTCTCTCTTGAGGGAGAAGTTCTGATCCCTAGAATGTCGACAGGGTTCCACACGGTGGCTACTACGATGAAAGATTTAAAAGTTCATCTCAGGTGATTACAACTGGACGTTCGAATATAATGTTTCCATAGTAACTAATTTGAGGTCAGTGGCGCAGTGGTCAATGAAGGTATCTACTAAGAAGGCAGGCCGGAGTTAAAACACGACCATAACAAAGATTTGGAGAGCTGACGAGTTTTCACGAGAGTGCAAGTAGTGTATACGGCTTTTTCACGAAATAGACCGACTGAAACTTGAATCTTATTGCTCAAGCAAGAATCGGTTATGAGTAATATTCAATGTAGATCAAACAAAATTGCAAAAACATAGTCTGTTATGGCACTATGGGTGTGCTGTAAAGACATTTGCGTGTAAGTGCGGTCGTCTGATCTACAAAGATTTCAGAGTTGAATATCTCTTTAAGGGTTGTTATAAACCCATGCTTGTAACTACTGTCTTTTCTCAAGTTCCATAAATGTTGATACCAACAGAATAAAAAATCTGAGTTTTATTATCCCATAATTATTCCCATTTCTTTTTATTATAGAGTCGTCGTGCACGAACCTGGTACGTACCCCGACTTGGAACGCGAAGGCCTTCACGTCGAACCCGGCAAACTAAATGAGATCAACTATGCACCAGTGATGTGGGAACGCCTGAACACTCCCCCACATCCTTGTCGTGAAGATTGGTTGGATCGTTCATACGAATTAGCCAAAATCACCCCAGACAAGTTGCCTGTCTCACCTAGCACGGACTATGCGTACGCCTACTCAGATTTAAACGTGTCATATCGATACTCACAAGTCCAATGTATTTTGCTCCACCAACAGTTGGACATTATTGATAAGTGTCATTGTCAATATGTGTTCAATCCGCGCCCTCGTCATCCAAATTCTGAGGTACCTTACTGTGGTAGGATTCTCGACAATGACACGAACCTTTTGGAACTGATTATGCAACGCATTGAATGTCTGTCTGGTGGCCCGTTAAACAACTCTCTGAAGCGCCACTACGAAGCCACTAGCTGTTTCCCGCGATGTAGCTACTACACTTACGACAGTACTATCTCAGTGACCACATGGAGAGCAGTGGATTGGCAGTTGCATTGGCTTCGACAACTGAATAATGCGTTCAAAGCGATGAGACAGGATCAGAGTACAAAAGGTGAAAACTGGCCCGTGAACAAGAGCAAGGGTTATGCAAAGTGGATTGAATATTACGAGAAGACCAATTTGACAAACGTAAGTACTGTTCAGTTTATCTAACTGACGTACTCAAGTAGATTTTCCTGTTGGGTGAAAGTCATTCTGTTGATAACTAAATTACTTTATGTTAACTTAATGCTTATATCTGATGGCGAAATAGGGCGAACAAATTTTCTGATTTTGAACAAGATGTATATCTTTCTTTGACAAATTTGTTTGCTCTGGTTGCTAAGCTGTAGTTCTTGTTCCCCATCCTACCAAAGTTTGTTGTTGCAGTAAGAATTGGTTCCACAAAATAATTTTACAGCCGTTACCTTATCACAAGTTTGTTTTTAATTGTGTAGGCATTTTGGTGTCACCAGAGAGCGTTCATACGTTTTGAGTGACAAAACCGGTTTTAGAAAACGTTGCCTTGTTCAAGACTGAGCCGTAGTACCGTAAGTCCCTTTCGTTCAACGAAGGTAGGGGAGTTGTTGAGCATGGATGGGTTTTGTAGGATAGTTTCCTAACTAGATGCCTAAATAACAACTGCCTATTGGGAAACATATACCAGTATTCTTAATGAAGATTGGCTTAACCACAACCAGTTGGTCATGTCTACAGGTTACTCCAAAAAATCGGAAGGACTATACTACTTCAATAGAATCCAAGTCGTGGTATTCTCCTACAAACAAACGCACCTTCTTAAAGACAAGCAATGTTCCTTTTTGTATGAAAAGACAAGCGCATCCCCTGATAACCGTTCAATGCGGGTGTGAGATAATGAGTGGGAAAACCTTATGTTGTGAGAAGTGTAGAACTGAATACGCAGTCATGTTGTACGCCGGGATTTTAATCGGATTGTCCTTAGTAACTTAAAGTGTTACAGACCCCTAAACAAAGAACACTTTTATTGATCTTCGCTTCCAAATTATGCTGACCAGCACATAATCTTCGTACACTGATGAGGTAACACTCATCGCAGTGTGCAGTAATATGTGCAAAAGGATTGAAATGGAAAGCGGAAGCCGAATGCCAAGCTAGTCGGAATAGTCCTCTGAGATTTTTCTGCGATTGCACGGCAGAAGTACAAAGCGAGCCATGTTTCATAATGTAGCCCATTCAATGCGTTTAATAAGTCTTCATTCAATGAAGGAAAACACCTATGTGCCTAAGCGGAAAGCTGATGGGAGTAAGCTTGGCGAGTTTACACGGAACCGTACATATAAGATGAACGTGGAAAGAGCGTTAGAGGACAGTTGTTTGTATGTTTTTCGTCCGCCTTGTGATCAGCTTATCCAAATACGTTGAGTCTAGTCTGACAACAATCCCAAACTGATTCTCTTTTAGGGGAAAGTTACTTATTGCATCCAAGAAAAGTGCTCCATGTAGGATTCTCGTGGGCTCGGTCATTCAAATGAGATATCCATGAGAAAACCTTTCAGATCTTATAAGTATGGCGAGGGATGCGGTTGATACTTATAAAACAATTTGTTCCTTTGATAATCTTAAATAAGTCTGTGGGAGAAAGTAAATCATGTGATATTCTCCGGGGTAACACTTCGTACATTCTGATCACACATGGACATGTAACTAACTTTAACGAGTAAGATAAGGTTCCATAGGACGGAAGTCATGGCTTGAGGGATTAGACAGACACAGAAAAAAAGATCAAAAATATGGGGTTGCTGACTACTAGGGCAGCCTCAACGACAACACGAATTGTTTTTAAACACATAGCCTTAACTAACTTGGGGATGCGTTTCCCGTTGCTTCGGAAAGTCGCAGAGAATCACACAAAATCCTTAGCTGTGCGTTCTGTTTGGATTAAATGATTTGCCACTGATGATACTGGGTGCCGTCCGTCGCCATCTATTCATTCGCCTGGCGTTTCTAGTTTTGTTTCCAGCAACTTATGAACATACTGCTTGACACAAGAAGCTATCTTTCGGTTTGTTCTTTCTATATTGTTTATACTGCACCTACATTAACGTTTGTATAAGTAATGGGATATGACAGACGTAGGCTGCTTGTTTGTATCTGAGAAGACTGGTAAGGCCCTGTTTTGCTGTATTACACATAGGTTAAGTGCGGTATAGGACCTGAATGCTGCAGCTGTTGGACGTCTGTTTGTCATTGTTGACCAGCGGTCACCTAGAAACGGGAGTTCTAAGTACACTATCTTCTTTGGTACCGCTGTTTCCTATATCCTTGTGGTAATGACACTACTATACTTCTTGATAAATTGCAGGGTTTACCCGTTGGTGTGCAACGTGAGTATGCCTAATTATTGTGGTAGATTGTCTTCTGTGCATAGCCTCCATGCTCCATGGAAGAGTGTTCAAACTAGGCTTCTCTTATATAGCACCGGACAGAAGCTTTCAAATTGTTTATACTATTCTCTCCAGGTAAACGTTTCGCAAATGGATCTTCCAATCGTGCCATCTGATCTTCGGATAACTAGAGTGTTTAGAAACGGAAGACAGTTATTTACTTCGTTCTCTCTAGTTAGCTTGTGGTTGGAGTGTGCACACCTCATCGCCTTATTCAAGTTGATAATTGTGTTTAGATGAAGTCGTTACAACGAACACTATCGGCGTGACAGGAAAGGTTGGCAGAACTATGTCAACAAAGAAATTTGGACTATGGACATTTATGAATCACCGTAGGGAGTTTCCATGACGAATCCTAGCATACGTATTGCTTTGCTTCTTTCTTTGTGGTTCACGGCGAGATAATCGGAAGTCGTATAATTTGTTATCAACTCAAGTTCAGTTTCAGAATCAGGTCATTGCTGTTTGTCTATTGCGGTCAGTACGACTCATCCAGTACCACTCACCGTTATTCATATCAAAAGTGTGATCAATGTTACTCATCGAACTGGAGTGACCGTGACTTTTAGAAGGTCTACTATGCGCCATGGTGTTGCTTTTTCCTACATGTGACCAAACTTGTAACTTGAGATGAATTAAAAACGTATTTGGTCTCGCTCACATAAGACACTCGCGTTTGGCCCACTGATTCACTAATTTTGTCGGTTCTTGTTTCCACCCACATGAGTTGTTACATCAACCACTCACAAGAGGTTGTGGGATCATTTGTAATGCATGCTCCTGGTCATATCCGGACCGACATTTCACAACCGGTTTCATCATTTTTTGGACTGATGGTGCAGACAGTCTTAACTGGGGAGCGATCCGGGTGCCTCTTGCGTCAAGAGACAATGCAGTTATCCGCTTGGTCACTAGTTCTGTGAGCAATGTTTGTGACCGGGGAGTTTGTATATAATTCAGTCATAGCTTGCTTTCACATGGTTGGCGTGGACGGACACAGTCCACTTCGGATTGCCAGTTTGCACTGACTACGGATGCAATGAACCCGAATTGGTGTTTGTAGGGCTTCTTGATGCTCACTCTGTAAACTGTGCCCATCCAAATTAACGGGGTGGAAAAAACTGTTACTCAACATGAGTTTACGTAGCCTATTGATTTTTATTCGATGTGGGGTTATGGTTTACCGTGACTTGTTTTTTACACTTCACAATATGATACCTAATCCATGGAGCATATCAACACCCCCGAAATCAACCGCTTGAAGGAATGTGACCAAATAATAAATAACTGTCTGTTGCCGTGATAAACGACTACAGTTACCACTATGACAATGTTGTGCTTGGTTTGCTTGAGCGTCGATCTTCTACACCAGGCTAAATCAGGCTAAATATGAAGGTCAGACGATATTTTTATAGAAACGTGACAAGCCACAAGTTCTAAAGCATGCTCTGAAACTGAAGTGAGTTGTAAAAATTGGTCAGACAGAAGATTGAACCAAGCCGGTGACTCGATGTTAGTGTTCTACTTTCGAGGCACATACAGTTTATGCCTACAAGAAAGGGCATCCAGCTGAACGCCTGTAAGTTGGATTGATGACAAGTTGGTAGCATTCCTGGCAGAAATTTTTGGAAATACTGATCACGAGCGTGATGAATCCCTGATGCTTTTAGTTATTCCCATGAAGCATCTGAAGGACCGCTCCATAATACCGTTTGTCCACAAAAAACGCACTTGGCTTGGGCAGTACCTGGACGTTCACAGTTTTGTACCGATGGATTACGGGCATGATCTAGTGGGAACACTGTCACTAAAAACATCACTTCCACTCAATATCAAATCTTACATCATTTACGAATTCTGGTATAACTACCGGGCCACTTACATAGGCAGAACGGAATGGCAGTTACGCGGCCGGGTCAACGAACACATTCCAGTTTGGGTTCGCAAAACTGTCATAGATACCACAAGGTCTCAGTCAGGTCAGAATGTGGCGAATCACGGGAAACCGGCATCATTAATTGCTCGACACTTTCTGACATGCCGACCGCTATCGAATCTAGATAAGGCCGTCCGAATACGTTGTTACAACAACAAATCAAAGGCTTCTTTCTGTTCATGGAGGGAATAGCAATTAGCAAATTGAAGACACCCCTCCGTGTACTAAAATACTTGCTCATCTACACCAGATTGCCCTTGTAGCTGGTGTGCACTGGTGTATGTGTGGCTGTTGATTTTGTTATTTGGCTTTAGAGTATCCATCACACATTGCCATGTAAACCCACAGACTGCAGTAGGTACCTCACGAATGCAGCGAGATGCGTTCGAGAGATACCTTGTGCAAAAGGCTGTTTCTGACTTCCGTGTTCAAATTTGTTTCGGAAAAAGTTGTTTAGCAGTTCTAAGTTTCACTGGTACGCGAATTCCATAGCTGTTTCACTGAAGTATGCCTTTCTAAAATGAGGTCTGAGCGGTATATTTGGAAATAGAAAATATATTGTATATATATATATGCAGTAAATGCGTCCTAGATACTGAGTGGACTTATACTGTGCCTGGGCGTATATAACTGAAACGCACACACACCCATTCAGTCTGGGTTCTTCATGGAGACTATACTAGGACAAGAACTTTACTGTAAATATAAAGTGGTAATCAGGTAGAAATTATTCCTCGTGACTTTCTGCCCTTGTGATTGATCGGTTTTCCAAGATCACAGCCTCATTTATTTAACTTCGCCATTCTTCAGGTGCCGTTGTTTGCAATCTATTCAAAAGACTTTTTCCATAGGACGTATATCCCACACGACGAATAGAGAATGAGTTTTGGTAGTCAGCATTTTGTTTGAATGTTTTTATAAGAAGCAACGTTTTTATTGAAATTGTCTCATTAACATATGAAATGTCTGATGGTCAGTCGTCTCTTCAGGATAAAAAAGGATTTTTTTACTCCTTATAAGGAACGAGTTAACCAGCCTCAGCCTCACTTTCGTGAGCCACAGTTCAACCAGTTTCATGTTATCAGCTTGGATATTCAGTATATTTTTCAAACTGTCTGCTTCTTCCTTCCTTACCGACAGTGATTTATGTTATCGTCGTATTTCATTCAACAGGGGATGTCGATATTTCTCTGAGGAAACCATATCGACTTCTCATTAGTACGTTCATGGATGCGTCACCCAACTCACCATCATTTATTCCTACTGTAATAGCCTCTGTGTGCTCGACCGGAACCCTCTCTGACTACGACTCCGTTTCCTTATATCGAGACAAAGATATTTCCAACTAGAAAACTTATCAGAAACAAAGGGAACGAAATGTCAGATAGAATAAGGGTAATCGGAAGAAGTAAAAATGTTGTGGATTTAAGTAGGCAAGTGATTGTAGTAGTATGCCATATCGAATAACACTGCTAAAAATGATCTTAGTGATCATGAGGCCAAAAACCCAACTTGCTGAACCTAACTCTATTTACTATAGGGAATAATCAAGAAATCCTTAATTTTGCATGCGTTCTTTCCCAGTCATTTTTTGGTATGAGTCAACAGTTGATAACCTTAATGAATAGCTCCCAACGCAGTAAAAGTTCGGTTGACATTTGGCGTACATGATGTAATCATTTCAACTTGTGTGTATACATTAATTGTTCAAGTGTTCGCGCATTCTGGGAAGAGTTCTAGTGAACAACAGCTTTTCCTGCACTATCGTTATGTCTGACCTGATGAAGATAACGTTTGTCAACCCAGGCAGGGTTGGTCACGTTTCAGCAACAGCTTCAGTAGTGAAATCCTAGAAGAAAATTGGTCCCAATTATGTATCGTGCACATATCCCTCCTGCTAAAATCTGACCTCTTTTCGATAGTACCGGCAAAAACTACTGGGATAAGGTTTTAAAATCTGGACGTAGTAAGTAATAGTGTTATGTAATGTACAGTTGAGCCAATGAGTGGTATGACTTGAGTCGAACTCTCAGAGACGAAAAGAGTAGTTCTCAACCCCCGAAAGACCATGGGCAGGAAACGACGTTTGACAAGGCGTATGTGCACGGTTCGGGAGATGTCAGCAGAGAGACCAACGATACACTACTGTCAAGGGATGTGAATACAGGTCAGCCCCGCAAACTAGTGTTTGCCTTCGTTGTAGTGAATGCTTCACGTACTCTGTAGGGGGTGTCCAAAAATAAACATTTTTTCAGGCCAAACTTCCATCGCGGAAGTTGCGTTTGTGTCGAACACACGCAACGTAACAACACAAAACATGGATATGAGTGAATCGTAACAACTAGAGTCAAAGCTAACAAATATTAATGCAGTAATGTAGTCAGGTGATTTATGAAGCGCTAATGTTCGAGAATGAAGTACACACACATGTGCACAAGACTGATAAAGCAGCATGTCAACCAATCAACAGCAGGGCCGAGACATACGAACGCACCCAGATAGGACATAACATTATTACTTCTTCTCCTTCCAGCCTGATGTGATGTAGAGCTACATAGTAAAGCGCCTTTGTCTTAATCCCAGCAGATTCATGCTGTTGGCCGTGACTTCTGTCAAACCATTAAATCCTACTGGTACAGATAAAGATGGATCATTGCTGGAAAGAATTGTGTACAAATGTCTTACGTTTAGTTTCCTCCCATTCTGCAGTCTGTAGGTGTCTGGGAAACAAACGCTTCAAATATCGTAGGGGAAACAATACATTATCACATTCCATATCCGTAGTCTTTGCACACGAACAAATGTCTCACTGACAAAGCACAGATATAACACAACAATTAGCGGAGAAGTACACGCTTTCTGTGTCCTGGATGATAATTCAGCCACATTAAAAGGCAGCCAAATTGTGTTGCTTAAACAGCTGAAATTGGCTGAAATAGTTCACAACGAACTGTGATCGAATCACGACAGTGAAGTATCCGGAATGCTGAGGACAGGAAAATTATAGTATGAATGAATGTAGTTAGTGATGAATAAACTGAAGCAAGGGTAAAAAAGACTGCAATTTGTATTACCCTAGTTTTACTGACAACGAAACTAATTTGCTCACTGCTTTCACAGTGTTCCAGAAGAAGCCCAACATACAGGCATCACGTATTATAGCACATTTTGTTCACTGTGTCAATGAGCACAGATGACCACAGGACAACCCTTCCATATTGTGATTCAGACGGAAATGACGTTCGTCAAGTCACTATACTGATCCAATTGTTAACGAGTAATGGTATTAGGCTAGCGGAGGAAGAAACTATGACACTGTGTTCTGATTCACGTTCCGACAGAGAGTAGTAAATATAAACGAAGGCTTGGAAAAATTCTGAACTGCGCCAATAGTTTCTTGACTGCATGGAATGAAAGGACAAAGAACACGATTGTCCTTTTACGGTCGAAATGTCCTCCGTCTCCATGTTTGTCCAAAGAAAGCAGTTCTATAACTGTGAAAATACTGCTGTTGTATATCCGTAGGATACGATCCCACTGTTCAAGCAATTGAACGAGATTGACTATGTGGCATAAACCTTATGGCTGTGATTACTTTGTGCTTAATTTCTCCTATTTCGCTTATCTGACACTAATGTGCCTAGTAGGACAGAGGTCCCAATCAGCCTAACTGTTTGCTTCAACGCAGTATATAAATCTGACCACAACTTTATTGTGACAGACTAGACCAGATGCAGCTTCATACTGCTTTCCTCCAAAATGGCTTTTTAAGCTAGATTCGACTATTCTGAATCCTGGCTTTCACGTATGATACTTTTTGTGGAACTCCAATGTGAAGTTTGCAGTTGTTAATACTTAATTCGTACAGTGTAGCATAAACTTGTTCCCAGTTGATCAACTGCAGGCTGCCAACATGTATTTACTCATACACAACCATCTCAATGACGAACTTCCTAGGAGGTGTTGAAAACTACGGGTACTAGAAATATTTGTTAGCTCTGGATTTATTTGATGACAGGGGGTTCTGTTCCCACTTGGCAATATAGTATAACTAGTACTGTTTAATTCCGTTTGTATTCTGCTGCCATTAGAGCATATGACAAAAAGTTCTGATGCAGTCACTAGACTGTATGCAAAACTCATATTTGTGTGTGCACAGTATCTCAGTTAGATATTCACAAGGAAGCATACATAGTTGATTATGCCAACTTGGCAACCGAACAACTTGAAGATTCCATCAGTTACCACAATAGCTGAGTTTTCACACATTCAAATTCCTGCAGAAGCTCGTCTGTGTTCGGCTAGCTGAAAGGCCTCGACTATCTCGTTCAGCACTATGTGGATTATTTTCCTCTTTTCAAGAAAAGTAGTGTTGTACTTGAAGGACTTCACCACTTGAAACTTGGGGCAGTCTAGTGGCATTTGAACAATATATTAATTTGGGTAATATAGTAACTAACTAGATGATCATACAAGTGTAACTAATGGATGCAGTTTACATTTGCTCCACTGCTCTTTTCAATAAGTATACAAACTTTCCATGAGTTGACAATTATGCTGAGATGATCCTGCTGTCCGCTTTGAGGAGTAAGACTTATCAACCACTCGTTTGTCGTTAACTGACTGATTAAACTAAGCACACGTTTGTAAATTAATCTTGGTTTATCAGTTACACCACACCGTTCAGTAAAATTATCAAACTGCAGACGAACAGTTCTCTATTGGGTGTACACAAGTAAATCTGCAAAATGTCTCAATAGTGTTGTGACCACAAAGACGCTTGGCCCGAGAGTTCTTTTGTTGCGCAAACGCCCGTGTAGGTCATGTCAAAAATCAAACCACAAACGCGTATTCTCATTTGCAAGTTAGATATGCATTCACATCCATCAATGTCATTCGCCTTGGTGGAACTTCTGCCGAGCACGTGCACACTACTTCGATAGTCTCTCATTGTCCTCCGTCTTCCTGGCAATCGCAGCTTGCCCTTTTATTCATGAACGTTGCCTGTGGGTAACACACTACTTGTGAGTAGTATACTACTCACAACGAAACTGCCTGTCATACAAAAATAGTAACCCACAAAACTCTTGCGAGTTGAATCTACTGATCTGACAGCACATTAGTTCAAGCTGTCGAAGTTCAGTCCAGATACATCAAACCATCCTTATTTCATTGTTACGAACAGCTATAGAACTCCATGAAAGTAAGAAGGAAGTAGCATTACACAAACGGAAACTGAGGGCGTATTCTTCACAAGACGGGTGTTATCGAACTCCTATCAAAAGCATACAAGCAAGATGATAGTCTGTATTCAATGACTTTTCAAGGTACTCCACTCTAGTATATAGTGGCAAAAGAGAAACAATTACTGCTATGAGTAATATAGTTTGCCTAAAAGAAATCTGTTCTTGCAGTTCAAATTGTCCTAGCCTAATTCTAATCTGTTTAACGTATACGAATCCTGTCTTCGTAAACCCAACTCTTCCCTCTTCTCTCCTTCTCAATCAATTTCAATTCACATTCAACTGACTATCAACGTATTTGTACGTTGCTTTCCATTCCTGTCAACTCAGTTAAAACTATACATGATTGATTCGTTTTGTTGATGTCCGTTGACGGTCGAGATAAATTTTCATGTGCTTATGCTAGTAATTCACGTTTGCACATTTTTATAACCGTAAGTTCTTAAAAAGGACTGATCAAAAGTGTCTTTATTCGAAGTCATTGTTTTGATTATCTGAGAAGACCTAATCAATAAAGAAGTACTGTATACTATTACCACTAACAACGATTGAGCTCAGGTAACAGTGCTCATGAAACAATCCGTTTCGCAACTTTGCCATTTATATCACAGCTTTAACCTATGAGTCATATGTAGCAGTTTGGTTGCATTCGCTTCTGAGTAAGGCCCAAGTTGCTCGATCTGTTTCGGAAGCGGTTGACAGGGTAGATTTTCTACCGTATGTTGTAACTAATCATCAGAACACATTGAAGCCTCATATGATGCGTCAAACTGACAACCAACAAAGGCTATCAAGTACACCTACAGATATTCACCTGGAGAAGTGTACTGAATGTGTTCAACAGAGCCGTTGACTGTGAAGTAACACTACTAAAATCTTATTCCTAACCCCCGAATTTACACAAATTTTTAGCCAGAAAATTTCGGAAAGAAGCATTACTTTCAAGTCTTGCCGTCAACAAGGCTCAACTGGAATGTACATTTTCTTCGGAACCAGATTTTTTTTCCTCTTAACTCCTGTCGAACTGACCTTGTTGATAACTTCACTAATGACCTCACATTAGACGACATCGGTCTAACATATTTCAAATCTCAATTACTTTCGTCTACGAGAAGGCCAGAGATTACCCTTTCGTCTCCAGCAGAAAATATTCACTACTGAAAGCGCCACCTCAGCGATCAGAACACTTGGATCAGCTAAAAATCTTTAATTTCATTAAACCGATTGAGCAGCATCTCAAAACTCAACTTGCTTTCACGTACCGATCAGAGTCTTTGCGCATGTAGACTTTCTAGCTAGCCTTATTCAAGAAGAAACATTACACTCTAGCTTTGCTCTATTGAAACTCAATGATGACCGGATCCCCATCTGACTGGAACGTCCAGTTACAGGATCGTTGGCCCGGTCTGTCAGATAATAAACGTTTTTCTGGTCGAGACGATTAAGGAATTTAAACATTACTTAAAAGAGACAATAATGACGGCGATAAACCGATGTACATCTCCTGAAATCAGAGGTGTAGAGCTTATAAAGATTGTTTCATTAAATCATGGGCAAAATTCAAGTCCCAGTTTTGAGAAGGGTACACAATATTAATCAGTTCAAACGAGTTCAAAACATGAGTATGGCGTTCATTTCCAAAACAGGTTGGTTGGAAAATCTGTCTGAATGCAGAAGCCGCAATCATAATTGAGGGTTGTTCTATTTAATAAACCAAGTCCTCACGTACTTATCTGTAAATTGTGACGTTGATTGGTCATTGTTTTCTCCGGATCAGATTGAGTTCTGAACACCTCAATCGAGTCAGCCGTAATTAAAATTGCACAGTGTACGTTTCAGGATAGACCCACTCCATCGGGTGGAAGTCAGTTTTACATGACAACATACTTATTTTAAATTTAAGTATCAGAGAATGATTCTTAGATTATGCGTGTGTGATAAAATGAACAGATTTGTCACTGGGCAATGGGTATCGCGAAATTTTTCATGCTATGTTTAACTCTGTTGTGTACAGCCAACAATCCTGATCGTGAGTTCCTCCTGGGTCCTAAAGGTTCCTTCAATAGCTTGATCGTTTAAGGTCGCTTTATTCATGAGCTCTGTCTCCATTTGTTTAGAAAAAAATAGGTTTAGTTGTTTGTTCCAATCTGACAGCATACAGTGCAGTTGTATATCGGACACAATGCAGTAAAGTGTATTTATCCACAGGCTGTTACTTTGAGACTGTATATTATTTTTGTTCGTATTCAAACCTGTATGACTTTGTAGACTGACTCAAATCGTCTACCACGTGTGCTGCTGAATCGTTGTGAGCGTAGATTTCTTTTGCTGCTAATCGTTCATAAATAATAAAAAGGTTTATTTTGTTTCCAGATGTGTATAGCTTTCTATTTACCGTTGTTCATTTGTGCATGGTTATCTGTGGACCAGGTGATTGCCTACGTTTCAGTCATTTTTCTTTACATCTGTATTCTATAGACAATCTACAACATCAGCATAGTGTAGCCCAGGTGATATGACAGTGTTTGACATATATGTGACGAATGAAATATACAGCAAAAGACCGAATAAGAATCCTGTGTTGACTGAAATCTTTGGGCCTGATGATTGACTTGGACAATGAATCTATGTTTGATTACGTGTTTCCCGATTAACCTAGGCAACAGTCGCACGAGGCTAAAACGACTGAAATTTTGCAACAGAGCGAAGTGATCGTTCGTTCCAGATTCAGATCATTCATGGAGCATACAAAAAGGAAGTATTTTCTCGGAGGAGTTGTTCCGTTTTTCTTCTGAAATTCACTACTCTGTTAAACTTTGTCCAGTTCAACCTGAAACATTTTTAAACGAAAATGTTGACCTTTTCCTTGGAAACAACGCTGATATCTTATTAGCGGATACATGTATAACAAGGATATGGGAGAATATGCTACAAAATGCGTTTCATGCAACTATCTAGCACGGTCGTGTGCTGTCAGCCATGTACAATATAATTAGTATGAAAAGACGAACTTGACATAATTAACAGTGCAGGAAAATGTATATCCAGGAATAAGCTGATGATTTTATAACAACACGAAGAAAAAACATTTTCTTCCTAAATGATCGGAAGATTATGAGATCGGTACCTGTTACAAAAGGCATGCGCTAAAGTAACCTAAGTTTACACTGAATGATAAATGATCCTTGGTAACGTACTCCTGTTTCGGTGTTGTTTTGCGTCAAACTAGTGTTTAACATTTTGTACTCATAAAAGTACGGTCAGTGAGAGGGGAATTTAAATGGAAATCGTGAAAAAAGTCACCCACATGAACTCAGTTTATCGCGGAACACAACATGTATTCGGTTGTCGTGTTCCTATCACTTGAGCAAACTATACAAACGGTCTCATTTCTGTAAAATTCACGCAACTTACTAATGTCTGTACAAGTATTTCAGTAATATCATGCAAACCTTCATGTTTGACTAAGTTCCAATGAAAATCATAAGAGATCAATTAATGATTAAACAATGCTTTTGTTGATTCTCAATATCTCAGTAGTTTTACGAACTTTCTTGAGTAAATCATAGTTAATTGTCATGTGCATAACTCATTTGGATCTTTATGCGACTACATCATTGAGAACACTAGCTTAAATATTTAATATATCTGTGATTCCTCAAAAATGATATGACTCAAGGGATTCTGCTGACGGAATCATTGATTCTGTCGGCATTCATAGAGTTAATAGAAAATTGACGGGTTAGATAAGGTTCAGGGTGATTATATGAATCTGAATTTATGGTCGAACTTTCAGAAAGAAATAATAAACCACAGAGTTTGAAGCATGTTTGTGCTCGTATGAATTTGGATGAGTCCAAAATTTTTAGTTAAGATATATGTTCGAGTAACATTACGTTCGTCCCCCACAATTATATACACGAAATGATTACCCAATGCGTAAATGAATGGGTGCATACAGGTTAGGGAAGTAGAGTTTGTCCAGCTGGCCATTATGACTCGGTTCTAGGGGCGTGACATAAGTGAATATTTGAATTGGTTCTCTTTTCATTAGACAACGTAACACGATTGGTCATTGAGTAGAGTGGGTAGACGCGGGATTGTAATGAGCAGATGAATGAGTGATTCAAATACCATACGTACACACATCGACCGACAAGTGAAGTGAACAGAATTCAGTCAGTCAATTCATGTTGGATTCACACAGGCAAACTAAATGTAAGGTTAATATGAGCACAATAGGAAAGGACAGATAGCAACAAGAATACGGCAATAAGGAAATAAAGCATCAAGAATAAAACATACTATTAAAGATCGACCCCTGTATAATGGATTAACAAAGTAGCACTAAGTTCATTGCTATCTGCATCTAGACATATAAAGATGGTTTATAAAGATGTATAGCCAGCGCCTAGGAGAAAGCTGAATCATGTTTGTTCACAGTCTGACGAAAACGTGGAAGGCCTTCGGAGAGTTTACAGCATCCAGCAGATCTTGTGAACTTTGTGTCATAGTGTTCTCGCCAGTGCACGTTTTTACGTAATAGATACAAAGATATTGAAGCACAGTATTTGAGCATTCCATGCCTTTCATGTTGGATGTTACCACAAGGACAGCTGTCCTCACGCCGGAAATTTAAAAATGACAGCTGGTTGTCCTCCTTCATTTCAGTGGCAAACAATACTGAGATGCAAGCTGCTTAGATACGTGCACATAGATTCACTGTGACTGTATGAATCGCAAATTAAGAATATGTCATCCAGGTTCATTTTGCAGTAATGTATTAAGTTTATGATATTTTGCGCCTTCTTTTCAAGAGAAACCATAGACACAGCGGTCAGCACAGACCCAGATAAACTACCCATGATCACATCGACCATCTGGCAATAAACTATCCACTGAATAAAAATTGTATGTTTTTACTACATACATTGGGAAGTTTGTGTACACAAAACACAGGCAAATCATGTTTAACGTGATCTCTTATCACATGTTCGTAGGTGATACCACTCGGTTTAGCTAGAGGTACATTGGTAAATAAAGAAAACATATCGGAAGTGGCCATCTAGTTTTTTTTGTAACATTTCGATTTTGGTTGCTTTCAACAAATTTGAAAGCGTCGTTCAAGATTCAAATGTAAAAGTGAGCTCTGAGAGGTACATGAACTTCTGTTAACCATTTTGCCAAACTATGATAAAATAAAGTCGGTATTGATAAAATGTCTTGCAATGAACTGATATGCAACTAGCGATAACAAGTGAAATGTTGCACAGGCTTACATCTTCCATGACAAAAAGATTGCGAACTAGATAATCAGAGGATACTAAGATGACTGTACCTTTTTACGTACTGGTTTCTCTTTTAGGTATAAGAATGTATCTCGTGTAAAAGTCTTTCGTTTTAAAGCAGTAGAATTTATCCACTGTATTTTCAACCTATGGAAGTGGTTTATGACTGGTCTGGTGGATTCATATGTTGGGGCATGTGTCGAACGAAGAGGCATCATCAAAACAAAGGGATCATGTAGAGTGAAAATGATTAGTTTCTAATAGATGCAGAAGTCCATTCTGATGACGAAATGGAACGGTAAATTCTACCCAACGTGAAGGCACTATTTGCTTCTGAAACATACCAGCGTCTCCAATTCCCCAAAAATATTGTTTTATGGAAGGCTTCACAAAGTACAGTCGTAACTGACATTCATAGCTGGCATGACCCTGTGATTCTGCGGCCTTCATGAGCGTTCTCAGCCTTCGTGCCAGTTTTGTTATCTCGACTACACGCCTACATCGTACTGTCTGGACTATTGTCAAGTCCATTTTTTTGACCTTGCGACTGACGCTACGGAGAAGTACATGACCATGCCAGCTGATCAATACACGACAAGAATAACAGAGACCTCGAGCCTAATCCGCGAATTGTTCGGATACACTGTGACTGGCTGCAGTGTATACGATGGTGTGCGGACGAAATGTTGTTCGGCTACGCCCATTCAACGGGACTGGTATACAGCCGCAGGTGATTAGTACCTCTACCCATTAGAACTTTGGACATGACCTGAACATACTACCCGTTGTTATGACGCCTGCGCTTCGCAGTTTTGTACGTCTGTTTCAGATTAGTCAAACGACTTTTCTTCAACGAAGTGACGACGAATCTGATTAAAAAATTCGCGTCCCCCACCCAACAAAACCATTTGTATGCATGAGTAGGAAAATCAATCATATAGTATTAGCCCTGAATAGGGCTGTCGTCATTCACAGATAGACTTTACATTTACGGCAGTATTCGCACGCCTTTGTCTTCCATCGCTTGCACACAGAATCGTTCAGAGTAGCGGACAAAATGTTCACATCGTTCCCTGTGACGTCCATCATAGCATAATAGACTACTTGTTCCAGAATACGCATGCACAATTCTTGTTGGATCAGTATTTGATCAGGGTCACTACCTATCAACACATCATAGTGGATTCACAGAGGCTGTTTCACCCTAGCCTTCGCTATGCTCCAAACATTATAAATGAGATTCAGTATAGGCGAATACGGTGTTATTCGCAGTAGCTGCCCCCCTTGATAAGCATCTTCTAAACAGACGATTTCCAACTCGGTATGGCAGTGGGGCATTGTCGCAAATTACCGCCATTGTCGACATCGCTGCGCTGATCTTCAGTTTATCTATAAGAGCACGGAACAATTTTTTACAGCCAGTACAGTTGTAGGCACCCCTTTGCACCTTATAGGTCGTAACAGAACTTTCTGTCATTGCTCCGACCAAATGTAAGTTTCGGCCTATGCTGTTGGTGTCAGAAGTGCATGCATTCGTTCCCCCCAAAATGTGACCCGTCGACCTTGTACAGGACAAGTCGGAGTTCGTGTGATCAACCCAACAGTCTTGGAGCTGGTATAGCATTCCAACAATCAACAAACAAAGTGCCGTTGTACTGCTCGGTTCTCATTAGTGTTCATGCAAACGAGAACTTGGCACAGCTTGCTCACAGTGACAAACTACCCACTCAAATATCGACTGATAGTAGTTGTCGACAATTCCTTCGCAAACTCTGCTTTCGCACGCACTTTCAAAATGCGAGAGTCACTGTCGGGCTCGTGAAGATCCATTCCAGTACCATGTCGATTTTCATTGCGTTCGAAATATTACTTTTATGTCCTCTCCGGGGTTGCGCTTCGGAACTGATACAATCGACATGCAGTCACTTATACGCAGTCATGCAATCGACTCCATTTAGGCGAACTACCATGCACCTGCACTTATCGGGACTGGCGCGGCTGTACTTGCGTCCGTCATCCATGGCTGATTTTGAACTACTCAGACATGTTTAACAGGACATTTGACTGCACCCATGTTGTAAGTCACAGGGTATTGACAACATTCACTGGTTCGTGTTCTGTGTCCCCTATGTGCTGGACTCTTTACCCCGAGTGGACCACATGACGGCTCTGACAACTTGAGTGTTCTCTCGGACATCACCCTATCACAATAGCAAATGCATGCAGTCGGAATATAAAAAGGCCGCAACACATGATTGCACTTAACCAATCACAAACCACTTCCATAGCCTGAAAATACAATGGAGAAATTCTACTGCCCTAAAACGAATGTCTTTTATACAAAAAGACACATTCGTATGCCTAAAAGAAAAACCAGTGTGATGAAAGTACAGAAACCCAACCACCTTCTCTCAAGCTTGCAACGGTCGCACTGCGGTTTTCGGTTGGCAACATCGGTTGGCAGCATCAACTGTGAGTAGTCGAGAGTATATTCACTCAACCCCAACGATCCCGAAAATCCAATTAGTTGAATACTCAGTTTGGTGTCCGGAATGTATGTATCAAATTTACACTTGACTTCCACTACCGATGACAAGGTTACGACAAGCTCTGACAGGGTTGTTCCAGCTCAGACACACCCAAGCGCTAAAATTGTTCTCTGTGATCTGAGCAGCCTACCAAATGTTGCAGCTTTAACGGGTTAAGGCTGAAGCAGTTATTTTATCTGGGCACAAGTACTTTTCTTGAGGAATATCCGGTTGATTAAGTATTTTGCAAACTAAAGTCAAGCCTAACCTGATATGTCGGTGGTGCATTTAGAACTGCCTAGTTTTGCACTCCTTCTGTGTAGGGTACATAACGTAGTACGATAACCTTGTTTTGTAGCACTACGTTGTGCCTTCTGAATAACCGTACTGCCCTTTGGGAAATAAAGACGACCAAGTTAGATATTACGCTGGAGATAATGATGCACTATCTGCCAATCGAAAAATATAATGACGCAATCTGTGTAAAACCGTGGAAACAATCTGATAATTAACCAAATACCAAGTTGATTTTCTGGGTTATTGACGCAGTGTTGGGAGACAAACTAATATAAGTTGAGGTAGTCTTACCTAAGTCGCCCTCGCATATGGTAGTGGCCAGTCTTTCACCTTCTAGAAAGTGCTCTATGAATTTCAAATGACGAGGGTGCATCAGTTCATACTTAGCCGAGTTAAAATAGGAGGCGGTTGTCGTCTAGCGGTGTAATTTGTTTAAATCCCGCTGTAGCTGCACACTTTGTGTCACACGGTCCACTATACAATTGATTTTAATGCAGTCAGCATATTACGGCAAGTGGGAATCAATGAGCTATTGTATTTCAATCACCTAGAATGAAGACAAGGGGATCCAGTATAGGACAATGTGGCCTACAGCTGGAAACACTACCAATCTGGAAAAGCCCGTGTCACTTTGATATTGACGTGAAGCACTTGGATGTAGTCGGTGGATCTTCCAGTGGTTTAAATCAAGAAGTGCATTGGGACACTTAATCGTAATCTTTAGAGAAGAAACATTGTGAACAACAGTACACCCGTGCCTTCTATCTAGCTTTGCTGATTTTGCGGCCATTCATCGGGACCCTATCAGAATTGTGGACGTCAAGACATAGACTGACTAAGTTTTCGTATCCACCATGGGTGATCCGTTGCAGCAGTACTGTTTGTTCAACTTCATTTCCGTTTCCAAATAAGACACGGTGTGTCATTTGAAATTCATTGTATTTTGGGACCTGACGCGTATTTTCAAAGAGTCTAACAAAGAAAGCCTTGGCATGTGCCTCCTCTCCTAAAGTTATTAGAGAGTTTGAATTGGATGGGCAGTTGTGTATCGGCCTGTTGTAACTGAATCTACGGTCAACTAGCGCGTAAATGTAACGGAATACCGGTCAATGAAACAGCAGATAACAGCGCAATGGACAATGATAATGAACGATGGAGTACGGAATATACGTGGTCAGTTAGTCTCTTCCTAGCCAACCCATCCATCCGAAGCTACCGCATGAATACAAGGAAATGGCTGGCCTTCAAACAGAGCTTCCTTATATTACTCAGCCCGAAAACAACATGGTCACAAACCCGCTCGTATTTATAGGGTAGCCGACTAGCAACAAAGCTAAGCCACAGAGAATGGACCAGACAAAAGTCCAGATAGTTTAGTCTAGGCATGCAGTTGGGATGACGACAACAGCTGTGACGAGGGCTGAGGACGTTTGTGAAGACCGGAGAAGTACATGATGATTGTAACGGTGACGATCACTCACAAGTATCCTTTGTTAGTTTTCTTGTCACACAGTATTTTCACGAAACTGGCGACTTACCCGACACGACCACGTTTGGTCAAGCCGTATTTGTTTTCAATGATACAAAATGTTCCATAACAGAAGGTACGTCCCATCTTTCCGCTACATCAGCAAATGTTAGTGACCTTGCCTTTTTTAGTAAGGAGTTGGAGCCGGCAGTTACTCATTTCGCATTGGATGACTCGTAAGACAAAGGTGTATACTTTTTAACTTGTTATTGGTTTGACAGTCTACCAGTCTTCTTACCAGAATCCAGTAGTAGAAGTTTTTGATTGGAAAGCTTCTGACTGTTACTGAGATTCCCGTTTTCTACGCTAGTCTGACGTAATCAAACCGTTTAATTCGTCGGTGCTCTAAAAGTGGACAGGCATGTGGTCACCTTGCAGCACCTTACAAACTGTTTTAGGTATTCCGCTGCATGTAAAGTGGGCCGCTAAATTACATAGCTATCATTCAACAGTTTCGTTATTGGGTCAAATGTGCACAGTGAATCCGGGACAGACCTTGCGTGTTCTCGTTGCATAAGGTAAATCTACACTATTAGGATTTATGCAGCTGCTTGTTTAGCTGCCAACACCCAGACCAATACTACACAAAATTATTGATCAGTGGTCAGAAACTCAAGGAAACCGATGGATTGAAACTTTTAACGTACAAACCATAGACAAAATCAAACGGAAAGCATTCACTTTGACACGGATGCATACCGACACATCTGAAACTGTCAGAGTAGCAGGACTGTAAAGCCTAAATCAGTTCACCGTATGGACTATGGTAAAAGTATCTAATTGTTTGCTGAGGGCTGTGACTTCCCTCAACTCGATATCGTATGCGCACACCTTGGTAGAGTAAGTTGAAATGTGCGCATCAGACCAAGAATTTCGGCTGTCCATTGTCGTTGCTGAGTGTAGCGAAGTCACTAAGGACCCGGATAGAAAATAGGTCGTAGACCGCCTTGCTGCGAAAATGGAGGGAGTACACGCATGTTGAAGTCCGCCTATGAAAATACTGATCAGTGAGGAGACCGATTTGGTCCAGTTGTGACTGCGTGCGCTTGAACGAAAGCTGATCAAGTTAATTACGCGTTCTTAAGGTTGACGAAGTCAATCGATTATCGACCAGTTGGATGCCGATCTGCTGGAGAATCGACAGAACGCACCTGTACATTGTGAAGTTAGTGTAGTTGTTGGATTAGGCATTGATCACGAGCTGTCGTAGTTGGATTTTTCACTTGAGTAAACTGGCCAGTCAGAGAGTTTAAAATGCACCTTAGCGTGATGCTATAAATTGTCACACTTGACAAGGCTTAATTCTGTGCGCGTGAGTATGCAGGCAAAAGAGTACAGAAGTATTCCAGAGTTATAATGCCATTAACATGTAGTACATCCGGAAATTACAAATAGCGTATGAAAGAGTTTTGAAAGTGTAGATGAGTTAGTCTTAGTTGAGCACACTAAAAGGGAGTAGCACGGAGAGAACAACTGCACTTTCACATAACTGTGTCCGCTATTTGCTGGCCCCAAGAGCAACCGTGTCAATAAACTGAAGGAGACAAGCTTTCAGTTATATATTCCTATTTAGGTTCTTGGCTGTGCATTAACTTGCGTCGAACGGATCATATAATCAAACAGAGGTTACCTAACTGAAGGTAACCTAAAGAAGAATGTGGAAAACACTAACATACAACCATGTTATCACCAAGCACGGTAACATCTCGAATCAACATTTTGACAGACATGCACAACTGTTGCAAGCAGGACTGGCTTGGCCAATCGGGGAATAAAATTGTAGTATGTGCTGTTCCTGACATATTTGCCGCTTCAGTAGAATTTTAAAAGTCCCAGTTCATTAAAACGTGACCGCAGATCCAGGATGTAACTTCAAATATTCAAAAGTCTTATCAACTTCTGTATAAAACAGAGCCCTTTTCTTGGATTTTCTAGTATTGCAAAACGACCCATTGCACACCTAGTCCTTTACCGACGGGGGGATGTTAATGGATGCTTGACTCCCTGTAGTGAGGAGTTTCCAGATCACCGTCAAAAAATTTTCATGGGTCACTCAGGCTTAGGCCCCACGGATCATCTGGTAACTCAGCCGTAAAGATCTTCAAAATGTTTCATAATTGTTTGAAGATACGAGTCACTGACATATATATTCTTGCCCGACTGCGTATCTGAGTCTCGCTGACAGACGGGAATGCTTGCTGGTACAGTTATCAAAGCAGTTTAATCAACAAATCACTACAATCACTATGTTACACATAAACAGTTTACCTTTATAGACACTATTGGCTGATTCAAATCGCCCTTCTACTTTTTAATGCCGACAGCAGTTAACGTGGCAGTCAGAAACATTTTGATGAATCAAAGTTGCATGTTGTTTCTCACAATGCTTTCGCTTCATCGATCGTTTGCTGTCCGCTGTATGGAACGTTATACAATGTCCAAGTCGTGATCTGCACACAAAGATTTTCTTCTATCTAACATGTTGAAGTAAAGAAACACCCATTTTCTGAAATAATTTATTTCGCTCTGGTTACATGCAAACTTGGGTTGGTCAGATTAGTCATGGAGTCAAATGTATGTAGACCTCTGTTAAACTGGAAGCAAAATAAGATATGCTGAAAAAAAAATCTCAATGAAACTTGTCAGCGGGAAGTTCACTGAGGCTCATATTGCAATGAACATATAAAAAATAAGTCAGTTAAAACCGCTCGAAATGAAATGATATATCTATCTTTTTGCAAGTTAGAAGGAACGTTCTCAGACATAATTTGAAGCCCGCTCTAGGTCGTAGTTGTGCATCTGAGCTGTTGTTCTTTATTAAAACCACTAATAGACCAGTCCTGTGAAGCCCCGAACACAGTTTGTCCAACTAACTAACCTGGCCGAATGCAATTGCACTGACATATAGGTAAACAGGAGAGGGAGTGGAATAACAAGTCCCGAAATGATTAGAACAACTGGCGATGAAGCCCCCTTAAACCGATCAACTAGCTACTCAGGTTAAACATTTCGCGAAGAAAGCTTAACAAGTTGCCCCAGTTAGCCCATGCAAATGACTGTTACACAGTCATAGCCCTCAGTCACTGGCTGTTAACACAGCGATTTTGTTTCGAACTGACCAGTATAGGTAATGTGAACTGAATTAGCGATGTCCGCCTACTAGATAGCCCCGATTCGGATTAAAAAACAAGGCGCTTTACTGCATGCCTAATTACTATGCCTTTATTTGTATAATGTTTATATTCTATATGTTTTATGTTTACAACTGACGAGTGTAGAAGTGTTAACGTAATCCAACCTGAAATTTTTCTGACCAGTGACTGTTGTTTCCAACTAGTTCTGTTTGATTTTTGGTCACTACTCTGTCCACACTACTAGCAGCCACAATTATTCTCCTAAATGTACTCAGGATACACTGTATGTAAGACTGAAACATACTGTTCCAGTCAATCCGGACTGAACGTTTCAAGTAGGAATGATCTTTAAAGATGCAGAATTCGTGAATAATGTTACCAAATGCATTCCAAGTATTTAATCGTCTGACAGTTCGAGGTAAATTTCGAAAACCTTTTAATGTAAAATGACTTTTTACTTTCCGACAGAAGTATGGTGATGCTTCAGCTCTTAGCAAGACTTAAGCGTTAGGATTTTCAACACTGAAATGAAATGGATTTATAAAACTTCTCCGTAAGAATATGTTTGCTCGATGTGCTTCCCCTGGCTACCACGTTTTTGTTCTGTTCAATCTAATGATAATTCAAGCCCTCGGGGATTGACTGTTACTTTGATAGAGTGGGACGTGGTCTATACCATTTTACATATCTGTTTCCATTTTAGGCACAAGATTCTCCATTTAATGCAAAAGCAAATCACTTTGGTGCATTAGGATTTCCATGTTAAAATCTTGGACGTGACTGCTAGAACGCGATTGGTCCAACTAACCGGAAGGGACAACCAATCTTAATTAGAGCACTTCAGATTGGCTACTTTGATAAAGGAAGTGGAACGGGTTATGCA